>JAVLUZ010000154.1:5002723-5224447 GCA_036768485.1 Mermis nigrescens | reverse complement strand
ACCCCCAACCTCCACTCCACATGCTTATCTGGTCAGGCTGTTTGCACAAGCGTTGCTGTATACTCACTTGAATAAGAATGCAAAATATTCATCAAAATCACTGCCTTATGCTTGTCAAAAACGCCATGCCTCCTAGCTTTTCCTAAACTAATCCGCGGTAGATGGCTACAGATTATGTTCTGGCGCCTATATGGGAAAATCATATTGATTTAGAGAAAAGGGATTCTGTGCGCAATTTCAAAATTTTAACAATTGTGTATATTTTTCTTTGGTCCGAATTATATTCACTGAGTCGATAATTTTAATTATTTTACATTGAAAATCAAGCGTTATTTTATTCTATAAAGTTTTATTAGCATGCATATTTTAAAGATATAAAAATCGACATGAAAAATGTCAAAAAATAAAAACCGAAAATTCGGGTTATCGTAGCTTGATTTTTATTTTAGCATTCAATTAAATACAAAAATCAAATGATTGTTTTTGAGAACTTCTGAGATACTATGAATCTTTTTATCTGCTGCAAAACATTACAAGCAAAATATCTAAATATCGCTATATCTAAAAATCGTTATATATACTATAATGAAAATATCTAGATGTTTCCAATTTTTTAAAACTTGCGACAGAGTAAACTCAAGAATTTACAAGTGTAAAATCATTATTGGCTAACTTAGATACGATCTAATCCGACATTTAAAATTTCCTTACGCTAAAGCTTTTTATTTACACCTGTGTGTTTACCAACTATTGTCATAGTGTCAATAATTTTCACAGATTTTTATAGGAAACCGAACAATCTTTTATCATGTAAACTTTTTAGCAGTTTATGAATAGAAAAATCAGTTTATAAAAAAGCGTGAAAAAATGTCAAAAGTGATAAAAATGCAAACTTTAGCTTACTGTAGCTAGAATTATGCATTCGGTTAACATAAGAAATGTGCTAATATCAGAAACTCTATCAAAAACATTAGGTTTTAAGAAATTTGGAGATAATTTGAATTATCTCATCTCATCACAACATTAATAATGCGCACTATCAAAATTCGTAATTCCGGAATGAGTATACCTTAACATTCGCTGAAGTAGCCTGGCCCCCTAACTTTTCATAATTTTTCACGAGTATTAACAGGGTATGCTTTGGCATCTATGACTGAAAAATCTCTTGTGACCTGCTTAAATTGACTGAGATCGGAGGAATTTGCTGCGAAATTTTAAAATTTTCTGTGCCAAAACATTCTGTTTACACTTGCATGTAAACCGAAATATGAGCGTGGTAATAAAACTTTTAACATTTTTTTTATAGGAAATTAAATGGTTCTCTATTTTATAAAGTTTCATTGGCAAGTGGTAAAAGTTGAAGATGTAGAAAATAAGAAAGCGACAGCATGTGAAAATGTCAAAAAAAGACAAAAAAGCAAAACTTTGGATTACTGTAGCTTCACGAATTTTGGTTTTTAGCAAAAGTTAATATCAAATTTGTTCTTGGCGTGCAAAACTGTATCATATATTTTTTTCAGGTATGATTAATTTTTTGCTTGCTCATCATGCTCATCCCTGTAGTGAAAGGTAAATTTTCTCGGAAATTGTGTCTTAATTATGCCAAATATTGAATTATTTTGGACGTGTAAAGTTTACACTAAAAATTCATTTTACTTCCAGGGCATTGCTAAATGTGAATTATTTTTCAAAATGTTCTCTTTAATGACACGAATTCAAATCTGACTTTATGTTTTCTTGACACGTAGTACTTGTGTAAGGTTTAAATTGGAAATGAGCTTTAGTTTCAGAGTATTGCAGAAGCATAATTTTTCTTCGAAATGTTCTACATAATGTAAGAACTACGTATCTGTCTGTTAGGATTCCTTTGCACCCAGTACTCGTGTCAAGTTTACATTTACAAATAACTTCATTTCCAGAGCGTTGCAGCAGGAGCTTAATTTTTTAAATGCTCTCTATAACGTCAGGATGACGAATCTGAGTGTAAGTGTTCTTAGCACCCGATACTTGCGTTAAGTTTACGCTGAAAACGTTTAATCTGTTAAAATAAGGTAATGATGTCTTATTGTAAAAAAGATAATACTGATTTTCAGAACAATCTTGTTTTCTACGTTCTTAGGCTGCTGTCATTACTGGGGCATGGTTATCTTATGTATTTACTGACTGATTTACTTAATCTTGCAAATTGAAATTAGGGTACTAGCAAAGAAAAATACTCCGATAAAATAGAAAAGGATGAATATACTTGGAATTACGCATCATTTTGGATATAAAAGGAGGGGACTATATGCCTGTGAAAGTTGTACAAATCTAAAAATTTAACTTCCGGTAAAAGCGCAAAAAATCGATGTATATTCTGCGGCCCCTGAAAAAACGTGCCTTCACAAAGCATTGTTCATTGGCTCAGAAAATAGCTTATGAGGATGATTTTATATGTTTTAATAAACGATTTAGTTTTTTTATCAAAATCAAATTTCTTTTTCAATATATAATCATTATTTAGTTAATCGTCAAAGAATTGCACACCATGGTGTTAATTGCAGCCCAATAGCAATGCATGCTATGCTGACGTGAAAAAAAACATATTGTCATTTTTAAGTTGGTAATCATCTTTTTCAAGGAATAATTAATCTTCCTTATTTTTACGACAGAGGCGCCACCAGAAATGCACATGGGGGTCTGGGGCGTCTGGACCCCCACAATGGAAAAATAGGAAGTTTTTCTCGGGAAAATCAGGCATGAAGGCCAAGTATGAATGAAAATTTAAAATTACTTCAAAAGGGTTTTGAATTAACCAGAGACTATGTAATAATGTAGTATGAAGGTATTCTAGCGCTTATATCAAATTTTGAGGTCATTTTAACCAAAAAACTCAATTTTCGAACCCTCACACCGGCAAAACCCCTCCTTCCCTCAGATCAGCCATGTTGTGCATCTATGGGCGCAACCCCTTCTGCAGGCCGCAGATCATAGTTCGATCTTTTGCGTTTTTTACGGCGGCCCAATTTTTAGCAGATTCTAACAGCTTTCACAGGCACAGGTGACTTTTCCATAGTCCCCTCCTTTTATGTCCATAATGATACGTAATTCCAAGTATATTCGACCTTTTTTGTTCCGTCGGAGAATTTTTCGCTAGTAAATGCTTGAATCACTTCTCGATACATAACGTGATCAAATTAACTCTTAGAACAATGACTTGGCTTTTAACTTTTAGGAATCCCCGACTGGATTGACAACGACACAGAAGTTGATCGTAGAACTTTCGAGCCTGATACCAAAAAATCCTTGCTAGAAAACGTGTTGTATTTGATTCAGAAAGCTTTTCTTGATAGACTATGTCGCCTACTTCCAAGCTATGTAATCAGAGACGAAGAACCCGATTTTGAAATCAATGCTTACTACCAAAATGAATTCATGCGTGTATGCAGATTATTCACTTTATACACATATCCTTTAAATCGCGTTAGCGCATTTGCATTCACCAAAAAATATTGTTGAGATGTTACATTTTTGCTTTTTACACTCAAATTTGTTTGATCTCGTGAAGTTTTCGTGTACTAATGAAGATGAAAACGTGGCACCAGAAATGGCGGTTTGGATCCATTTTAATCGAACTTCAGCAAGTCTGTCTAATAGGCCAGCTTCGAAGTTTTGCTTTTTACTGATTTTGTTATAAAAATTATCAATTTAGATAAAAAAACATCAGCATCCATGATGATGAGCACTTATTTAGTTTAAAAAAGTGTACATATTCTAAACCTTATCATTTATTTACGATGTCTCCACATTCTTTTATTTCGACTTCATAGGAATTGTGTTTGGCATAAAATAGCCGTTTAGCAAACTTTTGTTTCATATACATTTTTTTAATTATTCAAAATCATGAAATATTTTATTTTATTTCCGCTTCTAATAAATTTTTGAATTATTTCTTGTTAAAATGCGACTATACTGAAATTTAAGATAATGAAAATAATAAATGTTTACCTGATTATGTCTTTTATTCAAGAATTTTCTGAGTACATCAAATAATTGAATTTTTCTGCTTATTTGTTCCCTGATCGGCTAAATAGTACGTACCACTACGACTTTACGGTTTTGCCATTATTTACCCTTTTATTATTTTTTATATTATGTGACGTTTCTCACCTCCTATGTTATCTACATGCATATGGTCTATTTCACATACTCGTAAATTGCAGTAATGGGTATGGCGAAGGCGGGTGTGGCTCCAACAACAGTTTCTATGTTACTAATAGTCATCCTGCGGATTATTATATTCTAACAAACGATTGTGTGTCTTATTCTTTATTTTCCATTAAGGATGGTATCGGGAAGCAGGTTTACTTATTCATCAAAGTTTGATTGTGTTCACAGTATTTATAATATATTCTCTTCAGAACATTTTTTAATTGGAAATCTCTTTTCTCCTAAAATTTAGGATTGAATTAATTTCCTCGTTCATAGCTGCAAGAACTAAATAAGCTCCTGTGTACACATGTATTGAAATATTTTCGTACACATTTTTCTCTTTGACTTTGGACGCTAAACTTATATAGGTCCTGTCCTGCCTTTGTATCGATTATAAATAAAAATTTACTCATTGGATTTGTGAGTCAATAGTTATGTAGCATCTATTTCATTTCAAGGTCACATTACAGTTGGGTTTTTTGCTTTCACCGGCTTATCATCCATTATTTCCAGTGCAAGTCAAATATGGGTTGCTTGGCTGGACATTGGGACATGAACTGCTCCACGGATTTGATCCAAATGGAATAAAAGATATACCACCCAATATTCAATTTTTGCTCAGTGATGCAAGTCGGCAGGCCTATGAAAGGAAAATGAATTGCCTACGAAAGCAGATTAGCTCATTTTGCTTTATGAAAGAAAGTAAGCGTTAATCGGTTAAATGAAGCGTAAAGCATACATTATATGCGCAATTAATACCACAACTTTCAACATCCAAGCAAATCCAATTGCAAGCAATTCTCACAGGCTATATCTTAGAAGATAAAGCATTTTAATAACTGGTTTTGTTTATTTAGTCGTCATTGAATAGCTCTGCATGCATTCCACTATAACATTGTTGTCAAGTTCCATATCAAATAATGCTGGCTAAGGCTTGGATAAGCGAACGCACATTAATTTAGAGTCTGTTTCGCATAATTTTGGGCATAAATTTCACGAATTTTCTCCGACAATAAGCTGGTGGTTTACGATAATTACTCGTTTATATCAGATCAATGCAATAATCACAATCTGTCAAGTTTTTGCTGGAGATGATTTTTAAAACTTATGTGAGACGGACTATAAGCTTAGGTTGAATAATTTAAGAGTTGCTATTGTTTGGCTAACTACTCACTGGTCATTTTTCAAGCATACGGTCAAACACACCTTAATAATTTAATATGCAAAGGTACGCATTTAAAAATTTTTATAGAAAAGCAACGTATAAAACAAGGGAACGTTAATTGTTGCTAATCATTGAACGAACATAGTGAAGAACCTAAAGAACGAAAAGGATAGTAAAGACATAAAAAATCATGAGAACGAAGAAAATATCAACTTTTGCCAACTTTCTGGATGATGCGATCATCGTTGTTTTGAGATTTGCAGCGTTAATATTGATTTTTTTACTTGTTCTGCAAACCCATAAGAGTTGAGTGAGAGTGTCCGTGCACGAAGCCGCCAGCCTAATTTTTTCTACAAAAAATTTGTGATTGAACAAACGTTTTATCCAAATTTGTGTTTGTTCATCAAAAGTTTATGTAATAAAACGAACGATGAATTCGTATTTTGTTGTTAAGCCTTTTTCATTTCGAAACAAATTGACGAACGAACGAACTGTGCGTGCCCTCAACTGCCAAAGCTCCCCGCGACCCGAACGAGAAACGAACTGTCAAAATTTTTACATTTTTAAAGCGGTCGCGCGCCTTCAAAACGAGCATTATTAGTTCGCTTTTGGAAAATGGTCACGCGCATTGAAAAACGAGAAACGAACGCACGCTGTTGACCACGCCCACTCATAGGAGTACCTGCTCTGTGCTAGAATAGTGTACCTATACTTGATACATACACCTATTCTTAACGTGTATACACCTGCAAAGCGTACAGAAGCCTGTCACCAGTGGCGGATTAAGATTTATTGACGAGGGAGCGGAACCAAAAATTTTCCTAAATTTGTCAAAAATTGTGTCTAAAAATTCGTATATTGTGCTCAACCTCAGGCACGTAGCTCTGGGGGAATGGGGGGTCCGCCCGGACCCCCCGAAATTAAAAAAAAACTGGAAAAATATGACTTTTTAAACGTTATTTTGTGCTATTTTTGGCCTTTTTGGACCCTCGGCCCGGACCCCCAAAATTGGTGTTGGTCCCCCAAAGTAGGACGGCCAGCTACGTGCCTGCTCAAACTAAGACTTTTTTTGCTCTTTTGACAGGCTAAATTATTTCTGACGAAAAAAAGTAAAAAATTTTTTAAACTTTCTAAAGTTTTATTATGAAAAACTAGCAAAATTAATGTTGAAATCAGAACAAATCGCCGGAAAACAATCGATAAATTATTGAAGGGGCTACAAAATATTTTTCTGTACATAAACTACTCTTCTGACGTAAATTTAAGTCTTTTAGAGCGCGAAGAGAGTCAGTAAATGACTTTAATGAGTATGACTCAGCGCGAAACGCCGGAAAAATTTGAAAAATTGTGATAATGGCTGGAATCCTTGAATAACACACATCTATCATTCATTGCGCATAAATATTTTTTGATGACAGGGGTGGCCAGTCACCCTCGCCCCCATTAAATCCGCCAGTGCCTGTCATATATCAGTTCTAGCCGTCTAGATGTCAGGCGAGTGAATAGCAAGGAGGAGACAGGCACATACGTGGCGTAAAGCCTAGTAGAAGAAGGAATCGCGGGGGAGGGGTGCCTACTTACCATATTGCCTAAAGTAGTTGGCTAGGTGAAAGATGAATATATTTATATCTACATACTTTACAAGGATTTTCGGCTATCAACTATCGTAATTTCTTAAATTGTTCGGGGACTGACTTAGTGATATATAATGATATGATTAAATTTATTATGTCTGTTGGAGGGTTGAAATGAATTTTCTGTAGTTTTCTTCCACTTAGTAGCATAAATTCTGTGAGTTTATAATTTTGTGTAAAACGATTGAATGAATTCGCTCTGAATGCAGAAAGACAGGGAATAATGAAGTAATTAAAGTCTCGATATGTCTTCCTGTCTATATTTAGCCAGTTTTAGTTTAAGTGAAAGAAATTTATTCATTTTTTGCATAAAATTTCTTAAAATTGTGAAATTTTCCGAAAAATTCTTGCATTAGAAATCATTCTGAACAAAAGCAGACAAAATAAAACGGCTAAAAACGCTATTCTACACTGTGAATAACTGATTTTTGCACAAATTTTAGACTGTTATAGAAAAAATTTGGCTTCCATCCACACAGTTATGAGTTGGGATGAATTGAATAAAATAGAAATAAAGTAACTTCTAAGGGGACGTCGACGTAAAATGCGTTCAAAAAACGTAATATTGAGTTGTTTATGGGGGGTGTAAAGTTTGAAATCTGGAGGTGTGAAATTGTCGAAAAACAGGTTGTTTTTCGTATTTTGATTGGTAAATCATACTAAATAGTTTGCGGAACATGAGTTTGGCACATACAAACGGACTACAATCAAAGGGCTACAAACTGGCCCTAACCGAATTTATTTACACTAAATGGGGCGTTAGAGTTCAAATTTTAAAATTTACAATATTTCGAACATTCAAAAATACGTGTTTGTCTATTTTTTTATTCGCCACTTTCTCTGTTCAGAAGTCGGGCGAGGTCGAATAGGATAAAAATAAAGCCACTTTCTAAGAAACACGCGTCACAGCAAATTGTGATTGTTTACATCAATATTTAGCTTTTTCTGGAGGTGTAAAGTCAAAAAAATGGGTGAGTTAAACGTGTTTCTGTCTTGTTTCTGTCTTATTTTTCCTGCCAAGTTCTGGGTTATGAGTCTGGACATAATCTCAAGTCTAAAAATGAACCAGAAACCAAATGTGATACGCCAGTTTGTTTGAACTTAACAGTGGTGTATGGTGGTTTACATCTGATATTTATTTGTCCTCGGGCCATTGTACAGACTTAATTTTTTCTATAAATGTTGGTCGTAATATAAGAATTACGAATCCGACTGAAATTTTCTCTACATTCTGTGGTTGTGTAAAAATTACGCTGCATATTAACTTTAGTTCTAGAGCCCTGCAGAAGCTTGATTTTTCTTAAGTCTAAAAATGTACCAGGAATCAAATGTGACACGCCAGTTGAGCGCGTTTGCTTACACTCAACAGTGGAGTGAAGTTGTTTACAAGTGATGTTTATTTGTTCTCGGGTTATTGTGAAGACTCGATTTTTTCATGAATCTTAATCGTACTATCAGAGTAATGTTGGAATTACAAATCCGACTAAAATGTTCTTTACACTCTGTGGTTGTTTAAAGTTTACACTGCATATTAACTTCAGTTCTAGAGCCTTGCAGAAGCTTAATTTTTTTCAAAATGTTATACGTAAAATCAAAATTGGGAATCTGACTGTTAGTTTTCTCTACATCTAGTAGTTGTGTAAAATTTGCACTATTCATTTGTTGTTAATATGTAGTTTATACTACAAATTTATTTTACTTCCAAATCTAAGTGTTAGTTTTGCTTACAGTTGATATTTGCGTCAAGTTTATGCTGCAAAACTTTGATCTGTTTAAATAATGTAAGATTGTCTCGTTTAAAAAGGATAATGCTGATGTTAAGAACAATATTATTTTCCGCGTTCTTGGACTGCTGTCGTTATTGTGGCATGTTACTGTATGTGTATACTCAAATTATACTTATCAAAAGTAGGGTACTAGCAAAGACAAATGCTTCGATGGAATAAAAAAGATGAATATACTTGGATTAGTGGATTATTAAGGATGTAAAAGGAAGGAACTAGGAAAAAGCTACCTAAAGTCGCAAAATCTGCTAAAAAGTAGCACTTTGGACGAGGCACATTTTAAAGATAATTACCACGTTCTGTCTACTAAGTGGAGAGTATGGCAGGAAAGAATATTTTTTGTCCCAGACTCTTTACAATAAACCGCCTCTAAATTTGAAAACATTACTTTTTTCGGAAAAAATAAATACTCTACTAGATTTTATAACTGTTTACCTTTTGAAACTAATCAGACTGCATAGAATGCAAAACTGAGTTAGATATGCTACTGCACATGAAAACAGTAAAAAACCGTCTACTTTACACTTCTGTGCAACAACTAATGAGTGCGAAGAAATTTTAAGACCAGATTCGTAACCTACTATTCGGAGAAAACATTTTTTTCTAAAATTCTAACTCCGCTGATCATTTGAATTTTCGGTGTAAACTTTACACACTCACGACTAGCTAGGTATAGAGTGTAAACAAGGAAAAAATGGGGGTCTTAAGTTTTTTATTATCTACCTTTTTAAAAAAAGCGCACCTCTCAGATGTGTGCCGTTATAACTGTGAGGAGGACATATGTTACCCACGCGCTAACGCGCTATCTATGATATCTGGTTCATTACACTGTGCACGGTTTTGCATTTTTGAAAGATAAGTAAGGATTAATAAAAATGAGTTTTGAATATACATAATGTACACTACACTTTTACAATGGCTTGGGCGCATGAAATGAAAACCTCAACAAATCTTTGCTTCTTACAAATTTAATCTTTCTTAAGGCGTCTCTAACCTGAGAATATTTTTTTACTGCTCGGATGAATAGGGCAACGTAGGCCCCCAGAATCTTAACATCCACGAAAAAATCGACAGATCCCCAAGATTTGAATTTTTCGTGCTATTTTATAGGACTACATTCCGTAGAAACCCCAAAATTTAGTTGCATGTATAAACAGGGCCCCTGCTCCTGAAATGCTCCAGCCATTAAAAATTTTATGTATATTCCAAAACTTATTTTTATTAGTCTTGTGGAGGGAGTCCAGTCGGGCATAATCGCCGAAAATTTAACCAGAAATTAAATTCTCTAGGTCAGAAAAATTCTCGGGGCGTCCCGACCCTCCAAAAAACACCACACCCATGCGTGATTCGTATCGTTTCAGCTTGACCTGATGCCGCACTTGTGAACCCCAGTCTATTTATAGCCGCCTGTCTACAAATACGTCTTGTTCGTCGTTAATAACTGAGTATATGAAACGACGAAGTACGAACGGAATTCGTTTCTCGTCCGTCCTTTTGCTTAAACGAAACGCAAAACGAAAATTCGTTCGTCGTCCGTCGTTTTGTTTCGAAATGAAAAACGTTTAACAAAAAAATACGAATTCATCGTTCGTGATATTAATAAACTTTTTGATGGACAAACACAAATTTGGTAAAACATTTGATTAATCACAAATTTTTGTAGAAAAAATTAGGCTGGCGGCTTCGTGCACGGACATCGTTCGTCGCTCGTCGTTCCGTTTTGAAATGAACAACCGTGTAGCAAAAAATACGAATTCGTCGTTCATCGTATCAAATAAACTTTTTTGATGAACAAAAGCAAAATTGAATAAAATGTTTGTTTTATCTCGGATTTTTTTGGAAACAATAGGTTGGCGGCATCGTGCACGGACAATCATATATCACGTGATATCTTATATCACTCATATGTTATAGCGGTCCCGTCTCGCCTGACCCACCGTCCCGCTAGACCCACGTCACACTAGACCCACTTTTTCGTCCCGCTAGACCCACTGGAAGTCTCGCTAGATCCACCACGTGCATAATGAGGTGTCCCGCTAGACCCACCGTTTTGCGACCGTCCCGCTAGACCCACTGTCTTCGAAGAAACACCAGAGAAGAAAATTATGTACACTTATAAGCAAAAACAGAAACGCTTGTAAAGTGTATCCATTCAAGTATATATGTTTAGTCAAATATTTAAATAATTGATTCGAAAATAATTACATTTAATTAAATACCTGATCAATTAATTTAATCAATAAATAAATAAATTTTGTATATTTTTGCATGAAATTGTGTATATTTTCTGCGAATATATGCGAACATAAAACGTTACTAAAAGTAGAATTTCTGGATATACATATATAAATATATAAAATTATTATTATTATTATTATTATTATTATTATCATATTATTGATAATAATAATAATAATAATAATTATTATTATTATTATTATTAATATTATTATTATCATTATTACTATTATTATTATCATTATTATTGTTATTAATATTATTATTATTATTATTATCATTATTATAATTATTATTATGATTTTTATTAATATTATTAATATTTTCATTATAATTATTGTTATTATTATTATTATTATTATTATTATTATTATTATTATTATTATTATTTATATTTATTCTTCCATATTTCAAAATTTACAGCTGTCCGTTATTGATTTTGTTGACAATGTATACACATTCGAAAAATACTATTAGAAACAAATTATGTCTCTTTAAATTTTTGACAAGTATCGTTGTATCATTTCGAAAATTTACTTCATATTTAAAACATTTTGTTTCTATTAGCCAGGCAATGGCGTAGCTGTGGGCATACCTCGGCGTAGGGGAGGTTTGGGGGTATACACTCCCCGAGTAACCAAAATACCCCCCCCCCCAGAAATCAAAATACCCCCAGAATTCAATTTTTTAATTTTTTTTTGTTTTTTTCGCAATTTTTTGATGCCAATGGATAGTACTTGATGAGAAACGTTGAAAAATGGTGTTTCGTTCGACATACCACCATTTGTATGGCCATTTTTTGACCTTTGAATAAATCTTGCACCTTCCCTCCCTCCAGAACTTTGGTGCCGCCCACCGATGGCTGTGGGAGATGGGGGGACTAGCCCTCCCAAACTTTTGGATATACGAGTAAAATTTTGGAAATACTCAAACTTGCTTTTAAATTAATACTTACAAAAATTTTTGCACATGTAATATGTATGTCTTCATTTTTTCGGGTGGGTCCTCCAAAACAGTGGGACTAGCGGGACGGTCGCATAATGATGGGTCTAGTGGGACACCTCATCACGCACGTGGTGGGTCTAGCGAGACTTTCAGTGGGTCTAGCGGGACGAAAAAGTGGGTCTAGCGGAACGGTGGGTCTAGCGGGACGGTGGGTCTAGCGGGACGGTGGGTCAAGCGGGTCACAATCTGTTATAGCAGAGGGTATCTCCTATCTTATATCACTGCATGTTATGGCCCAGACAGGGTATCTAATATCAAATGATTGAACCATATGGCATTGCCCATTTTGTGGCACTATGTAGGCTATATTACGTCCGATCCTATGTTATAACGCACGCAGCGGCAAAAGTGCCGTACCCGAAAATGGTATTATTGAATTTATTCAGATTTCTGAAATTTGGCAAACGTGCTACAAAAGTGGTTAAAACTATTGATGCAATAATGCGGCTTGCATACGTCTCCAAGTGACACGACATACTGTAGAATATCATATTTATCGTATCAGTATAAAACTTTTTTGTAGTTACTTTAAATATTTTCAAAAACCCAAAAGTTAAATGAAACCGACTATAGCTGAGCTACGCGGCGTTGCCTGGGCTGAACTTAGGCCTGATAGCTATATGAAATTGGGATGTCTCTTGTATTTTCCATTTTGCGGGACTTTTGATGTTTTTAGGACATTTCTAAAAAGAAAAATTGTTGCTAAAAAGCATATTTCATTTTTTTCATTCTCTAAAAATATTTTTTGTCAACCATTTTTTTGATCAAATCCATATTTTTGACGTTACAGAATGGTTTTGAAAATTCTTCAGTCAAAATCATATTTTTGATGTTTCGGGATGTTTTGGAAAATTTTTTGGTCAAACCAATATTTTTTTGTCTTAGAAATTTTTTGTTTGTTGTAAAAAAGGGTGTCATATATCACATGAAATCTGATATCACTCATATGTTATAGCAGAGGGTATCTCCTATCTTGTAGCCTTATGTAGGCTATATTACGTCCGATCCTACGTTATAGCGCACGCAGCGGCAAAAGTACCATAACCCGAAAACAGTGTAAACTGAATTTAATCCGAGTTTTGAAATTTGGCAAAAAATCGGACATGCTCATGCACAGGAACGCCTCCCGCTTCACCACTGTACATATTTTTGATCAAATCCATATTTTCGACGTTGCAGAATGGTTTTTAAAATTCATTAGAGAAAATCATATTTTTGATGTTTTTGAAAATTTTTTTAGTCAAACCATATTTTTGATGTTTTAAAATTTTTTTGTTCGTTGTAGCAAAGGGTGTCATATTTCACATGATATCTTATATCACTCATGAGTTATAGCTGAGGGTATCTTTTATCTCATATCACTGCATGTTATGGCACAGACAGGGTATCTTATATCACATCACTCTACCGTTTAGCATTGCCCATCTTGTAGTATCATGTATGTATATGACGTCCGATCCTATGTTATAACGCACGCAGCGGCAAAAGTACCATAAACCGAAAATATTGTAAAGTGAATTTATTCCGATTTTTGAAATTTTGTAAAAAACGGTCATGTCCCGAAATCAGCCATGCTTAATCATAGGCGCCTCTCGCAACACCCCTGCACAGGGTGCAAAAACGTCAACCCTCCAAGTATTATATGGCCGGAGCCAACCCCGGACATACAAACAAACTTTCACAAATATATAGTAGATGATTAGCATATACTTACGATGCCCGATTTGTAAATCCAGTAAATCCAGCTTAATCCACTTTCTGTCGTACCAAAAAATTTAATTGAGATTTTTTGCCGAATGTTGAAAAGGTTACCTTTGTTATGTTATTTATCTGGAAGTGGTAAACAATGTACAAAATAGAAACGCAGCAACGGTTTGAGACATTGAAAAATTGGAAACGAAAGGTTTTTGGGATTAGGAAATTTAGAAAACGATAGTTTGAATTTTTTATCGCAGAAGAGCAGCTAACGTTTTTGCATGTCTTTGTTTTGACGCTTTATGACATCAAATTAGAAAAAGATTGCTTAAATTCTATATTTCTGTAGACTAAATGAATTCTACCTTCATTAGATTTGAACTACTGCAATTTTAAGAATTAAAGTTTTCTCGGCTATCTACTAAATACATGAACAACAATTGTTCCATATCCAAAGAGATCGATCATGCTATCAGAGTGATAATACTTCGAGAGTTACACCTTTTATTTTAAACTTTAGTCAAGCATATCCTAATATTAATATACTGACGTGTTTCACTAATGGCAAATGATTCTTGCAGGCAAATGCGTCAACGGAGACCTGACATTAGCCGAAACAATGGCCGATGTGGATGGCTTAAAAGTTGCTTTTATGGCTTACGAATTCGCCAGTCTAACACAAGGCGCAGACCCTCCTATACCAGATATGATCGACATTCCGCCCGATCAAATTTTCTTCTTAATGGCCACTCGTTTTTACTGCACGAGAAATCTAAAATTGAATTTCGAAGATGTACACGCACCAGACCAGACTCGAATACATCTTGCGATTAGGAATTTTCGCGGTTTTGCTAGTGCATTCAAATGTACTGTGGGGAGCCAGGAAGCTCCGGCCAAAACGTGTGAATTGTGGGCTGACTACTATGGCGGTACATCATTTACTCCGTTTAAATGATGTGCTATCTCAACACTCCTAATATGTCAACACTCTTATTGTCTCAATATTCCCACAGAAATGGTCAACACTCACATTGTCTCTCTCGAAAATTCCACTCAACACTTTCACTGAAGTTTTCAACACTCCTAACGTCTTGAATTGTGTTCTGACTTCCTGACCTTCAGAGGTCCCACCCCAACAATCATCCTCCCTGTCCGTGCAGCCTTTACAACCACATAGTCTTCCCTACCACATAGCCTTCCCAACCGTGAAAGTTTAAAATCATCCTATTTCATTTAGAAAATAGATGTATAATTCAAAGTTCAACTCTTCATACCTCAACAAACACTGGCTGCAGAAAATCTTAAAGGTCAGGGCCCAGTTGCACCAAACTAGGAGTGTAACACTTAGGAGTAAAGGTGTAAATTTCGGTTGCACCATCTAGGAGCTAGGAGTCTCCTAAATCAGGAGTGTAGGAGTAACATTAGGAGTAAAGAGGACGTTTTAGGAGCAAATTTAGGCGTAATTTTTCAGGTGGGTTGCACCATGCTTAGGAGTGTTTTTTTAGCAGTAAATTTACTCCTTATCATTGCACAAAATATTAGGAGTGTCCGTTCTCTCCTATAGCTGTCGCTTGTATTGAATTAGTCTTTTTTTGAATGTGATGAATAGTACTAGCAGTGATAGCGATGATGAATTTATTGAACAAATACGCCAAAAAAGAGTGCAAGCAAGCAGCGTATTAATTTTGATATTGATAATTTCGAAGAATGCTTTTGACTGTCGCGCAAGACGGAACGTGTTTGGTTGATAAGTGGACGGTTTTGACAGCTAAAGAGTTACACAGGACACTTTCTCCAAAGCAACAGATTTTATCAGCTCTAAGATTCTTAGCTACCGGAAAATTTTAGGATATTGTTGGTGATGCTCTTGGTTAGCATAAGTATACTGTTTGTCGGAAAATTCGATCCATTGTTCAGCTTATTAATGAACATATTTGGCATACAGTCGCAGATTCTCCAAATAGCTTGGCTGAGTTGACTGAAAATGCTCAAAAATTTATGGACATTACAAAAATCCGGTCCAAGAAACTCCTAGAAACACTCCTAAAATTACCCTTAGTTAGGAGTCTAAGAGTGAAGAGCTCCTAGAAACCATGAAAAAATTACTCCTAGGTCAGGAGTAAGTGGTGCAACCCGATTTAGGAGACTCCTGAGCCAGGAGTAAATTTGCTCCTAACTCCTACACTCCTAGTTTGGTGCAATGGGCCTCAGATTCGTTATTCTGACCTTACGGAGAACATTTTATTTTTAAAATTCATCATCCACGACGCTCTAGGCGGAAAAATTTTTTCAGTGTAAAGTTTACACCTGCACTAATAACGAAATATTGATTGTAAAGAAACAAAATAAATTTTGACGTGTAGCGCTTAGGACGAGGCACATTTTAAAGATAATTACCACGTTCTGTCTACTAAGTGGAGGATATGGCAAAAAAATATTTTTTTGTCCCAGACTCTTTACAATAAAGCGCCTCTAAATTTGAAAATATTACCTTAAAAAAATAAAAAAGGCTCCCCTAGATTTAATAAACGTCTACCTTTTGAAATCAATCACACTGCATAGAATGGAAAAATTAGTTAGATATACTCTTGCACATGAAAACTGTAAAAAACCGTCTAATTTACACTCCTGTGCAACAACTAATGAGTGTAAAAAATTTAAGACCAGATTCGTAACTTACTAATCAGGGAAATCATTTTTTTTTAAATTGGCACTCCGCCGATCATTTGAATTTTTGATGTAAACTTTACACACTCACGCCTAGCTCGGTATTGAGTGTAAACAAAAACAAAAAGGGGGAGTATTTAAGTTTTTTTATTATCACGTTAAAAATTTTGGCCAGCTTTTAGCGGTAGCTGCAATACGGCGATTAGTTTACACCTCACTTTCCGCATTATATTACATTACTGTGTATGTTGGTATACTTTTTGACATTTTTACAATATATCCTGTCACAAAAATTAATAAGCACATTTTTAAATCTCCAGAATAGATGCGCGTCCTACCAATTGCAAAAATTTCAGGATATCGTCAAAAGAGGGTGCAAATTGATGGCAGGACCAATGACGCTATCAGCGTTTAAACAAAATTAAAGTAGGGTGTAAACAAATTGCCATAGCGCCCGGAGCACTGGGACTTGACCAAAAATTTTTACAAATTCAAAAAGAAGAGACTTTTATCTATCGAATGCAGCCAGTTTGAAGCTTTGAAGTTTATGTGAGCCGAAGTAATGACCTGTCAAATCGAATGTAGCTTTTTCATAAAATAAAAAGTGTTTTTTTTTGGTTTAATACTTTATTTCAATCTGCAGGCCGCAGAATATACTTCGACTTTTTGCGTTGCTTGGAGAAAGTCTGATTTTTATTACATTTTGCGACTGTAGACATATGTATGCATAGGTAGCTTTTTCCTAGTCCCCTCCTATTACATTCTTAATAATCCACAATCCCAAGTATGTTCGTCGTTTTTGTTCCATCGGAGCATTTTTCTTTGCTAGTCTGAATATATTTAGAACAAATTTGGGAAAGGCTGTGCTGATGCACGCCTTATTTTTGTTCTACCCTTGAGCATGGATATGGGAAACCAGTGCGTTCAAAAAGTATATTTGTAGCTAACAAATATATCATTAGTCAGGGAGGCTGCATGGTCGGAAATATAGTATAGTCGAGAAGACTAAGTGATTCCACTTTCTCAACTCTCTCACTGTCTTAAAACTCTCACCAGTCCCGTTGCCTCAATTCTTCCACTAAATCAATACACGTTCTCAATGCTCCAATCAAAACCGGCTTGTTAAATTATGATGCGGTTCATGTGCGCTGTAAGGTACAAGAGCGCTTTACTTTCGGAAGAGCTGTCACTGCAAAATGAGCTGGCAAGGCTAATTACTTTCGGTCCAGAATGGCATATGTAACTATGCAATGAGGGATCCCTAATTGTACATATGCATGCTTGTACCTAAATCAAGCATTGCCATTTATGAGCACTTTTTGGCTGTATTTCTTATCTAGACTGTATTTTGACATGACTGATCCATACCTCACGCTCAAGTTTAGTGAGTGCCGAAGGACAAGCTTGCTCTCTGTACCTTGCTACCATGCAGAAGGTCCCCAATTCAGTATAAACAGTGGCAGGTCGACAGTTTCCTCACACAGTGATAAACCCAACATTTTCCGAATAGTTAGTGTTCTAAAAACTTATAAAAATCCGTCCATTATGCACAAATTAGCAATTTTTAGTTATCTTTCGATTGGCGAATCGCTTCTGATGCGAAAAATTTTAAAATATTCGAAACTTTAATTAAAGTACAGTAAGTGTCGGTACATAGAGTGATATGTAGATGAAATTGGATCGACTCTGGCAGTGTATTGGTCCGCAGCAGTTCTCCTGACCACCATAGCACTCTTGAATTTTGCCTTGTGTTCAAACACGGCAGCGCATCTGAACTAAGTTAGTCTTATTAAAATTTCGTAGAAGTGTTGACTAAGTGGGAATGTTGAGACAATTAGAGTGTTGAGAATTTCCGTGGACGTGTTGAGACAGTGGAATAGTTGAGACGATGAGAGTATATAGAATTTTTGAGCGATTGTTGAGACTGTAGGGGAGTTGAGACAGTTGAATGCTGAGGCAGTGGGAGTGTTGAGAATTTCAGTGGGAATGTTGAAACAGTAGTGTTAGGAATATCAGTGGGAGCATTGAGACGATGGGAGTTTTGAAATATTGGGAGTGTCGTTGATGCATTGAGAGTGATAGGCACAATCGCTTATTGAGCTTCCCAGCTTTCTGAACCGTGTATTTGTCTTTCTGCGCACAAATATAATAGCTTTATGAGCTTTCTATTCCGCTTTTGTTCATTGTGCAATAAAATAGAAGCTTTTTCTTGAAAACGGCCCGTGCAATATGCCTGGCATTATAGATTCAGCGTAAGTCAACAGCGGATATATTTTGGGAGTCCGTTAGGGCCATTTCACTAAATACTGCACCAAAACTTTAATTTTAGGGGTCTATCGATTTTTGAAGGTACTCAGGTTTTGGAGGTCGATATCTCAAGCCTACGTTTGATCGTTAATTTGGATGTTTCAAAAGCAATTAATATTCGAAGTGCCACGAGGCACCAAAAAATAAATTGTAATATCAAATCATATGTACGAGTATATGTGTGTGTACGTGAAAATTAATATGGCATGTAGGTATCAAAGAGACAGAGCCATATTTATTAAACGCTGCTCTGGACATTAATAGGGTATGTGCCGAGTGCGCTACCTGGTTCGAGTGCGCTGCCAGGTCCGAGAGCGCTGCCGAGGTCAGGTGAGCTGCCATAGTCGAGTGCGCTGATAGGGCCGAGTGCGCTGCCAAATATATATTAAAAAAATATATTATTAGATTAGCCAAATATATATTAGATTACTGAAAAACGATGTTTTTCCAGTAGACTACTTATGTAAACAGTATTTATGTACCTGCTTTTTCCGCTGATTACTGAAAAACGATGTTTTTCCAGTAGACTACTTATGTAAACAGTATTTATGTACCTGCTTCTGTTGACAAACCTTCAAAAGAAAGGAGTAAGTCGATCAATAAAACGAGTGTAAAACAGGTGACCGCACAAAGGTCATGCACTAATTACCTCATTTCGGTCCGATAAAGGTCATTGTCTTTTTTAATTCGTACAAAACGACACCTATGTATCAGTAATATTAGATGTTTTGATTAATTGGTTGATGATTAAATGATGGATTTCGGGCAAGCCGATTACGTTCTAAATTATAAGCTGGAAAAGTCTTTGATAAAATATAATTCGATAATAAATCCTGAAAAATTTTACCAATATCGTCAAAAAGCTACGAAAATATTGTCCTCTGGTGAATTGAACGAGTATTGGAATTGTATCACGTGTGAAAAATTATTGAAAAACGATGATCGTGAACAGGGCGAATCGTATTCTATTATTACGGTTCAGAACAACCGTTTTTTACGTAATCCGGACATTGGGCATCACTCACGCTGTCCCGGTTACGATTTCGGCGAGTTCCATGCTAATGTTTTAAGCCGAGACGCTCGAGAATCATGCCGTCAGGGGATCAAGCGCCCTTTAGAAGCGCACACTAGCATGAATTCGGCAGTTCCTGAACGATTTAGAGACGAAAATGATGCTGCTTCAGTAGAAGCTAACTTACGTGAATATTCGTCAATGAAAACATCTTTGAAGCGTTGGTTTAGAAAGGGTCTTTTTTGCTGGAATCAGCCATGTTGGGGTTTTGATCTTCCTTCAAATCTCCTCAAAAACGCTTTTGGATTCCACTGTGATCAATTGTACCTACTCAGAGACAAAGTGGTAGGAAAAACATAATTGTACAGATGTACCTACTTACGTACTTGGGTAACTATAGTCTGTTTCATATAATTTTGTGCATGAATTATAAGAATTTTCAGTGACAGTAAGCCGTGGGTTACGATAATTATATATCAGATTAATCGCTATAATCGCAATCTGTCAGCTTATTGTCAGAGATAGTTTTAAAATTTATGAACGAAGTTGTGTGAAACAGACTATACATGCTGTTTATTTGGCAGCGCACTTGGCCCTGTCAGCGCACTCGACTATGGCAGCGCACTCGGACCTGGCAGCGCACTCGGACTTGGCAGCGCACTCGGACTAGGCAGCGCACCTGGCTCCCAATCACATTAATGCATGGAAAGATGATAAATGTGCCTCACTATTGCAAGGTCTTCAAGTCCTTACCATATATAGAGCGTGCACGCGGGTACTCGAACGGGTGACCCGAGTACTCGGGTACCCGGGTAGAAAATGAGTTTACTACCCGGCATTCAGGTACCCGGGTATACCCGGGTACCCGAATCCCCTAATATAAAATTTAAAATTAGCACTGCAGTTATGCAATATGTGCTAAGAATTGAATTAGAAACCTGGGAACATATTGTTCTAAAGTGCGATCTGAATCACAATGTAAATGTGATTTGATATAATCGACCGTAAAATGTTAAATAGCGAGTATGTTAATATTTCCTATTATCACAATATATCGTGCATCCTGTCTAGGCATATTCCATTATTCAGCTCTTTAGTTACATTTTATTTGTGCCGAATTTTTCTTATTCTTCATTGTAAACAAATTTAAACAAGAAATCATCTGTTAGCGACGCTTTTTTATAATGCATTCACTTCTGTGACCATTATATAAATTTAAACTGCAACTTTTATTCATATCGTGCGCGCAACTGTTTTAGTTAGACCTGGTTCAAAGCCTATCGATGTTCCAAATGCAGTCAGCCATAGGCGTAGCCATGGGCATTGGGGGTACCTGCCCCCTGAAATTTTTCAGAAAATATTGTTTGACTTTTTTGTTGCAATAATGAATGTCCAGAAAACTGAGTTCAAAAAGGCAAAAACGTCAGAATTTTCCGCGCCGAGTCATAATTATTTATTGCTATATAGATCCAACAAATTTAAAAAGATTGAATCAGCTAAAATAATCCAGCCCTCCACATCACTTTGCACTATTTGTTCGTTAAATGAAACTGCGCATGCTTGTTGAGCATGATAGTAAAAGTGCGAAAATGATTGTGAACCAGTTTGTCTATTCTCTGCTTTGTTTGTCTTTTGTGTACCAGTTTGTCTATTCTTTGTTTCGTTTATCTTTCTTTACAAGGACACATAATCCTATTTTAATTGGAAGGAATGGCCAAATTTTCTTATGTTTTTGCGCATTTCTTGTTCTATGAACTGCATTTTGTTAATTAGAAGGCCACAAATGGGCCGGAAACGGTAAGAACAAAATTTTTATGGATACATCTTTCTATATCTTATTGGCAGCGACCCGTTGCTGCGCTACGTACCTAGCAGAGGTCGAAAAACGCATTTCAGATCAATTTGTGCAATGTAGGAGTTCATCAATTTTAAGTGTTACTGGGCCACTACCGAACCGAGATTTGGCCGATTTTTCGAATACAGTGTAACGAGATTTTAGGGAGAACAAGCCATGTAAAAGGGTTAGGAATTTCTAAAAATTTCTGGCGTTTCGCGCCGCATCTATTTGTCTGCTTTATATGATTTAAGCGTTATAAATTGAGTTTAATGTGCAAAAACGTCAAAATTTTCCGGCGCTTAGCGCCGCCAGTTACTGTTCTTTCTCTTTGTAAAGCTCCAGCATTCCGTTTAAAAAGCCTGAATCACTCAAAATATCTTCAGTCAAAGTTAGTAATTCGCAGTTTTCTTGTTAGAAGCTTGAATTGTCAAAACTGTTTTGTACAAATTTGATAATTAGATTTAAACAAATTTTATTTATCCTTAGTCCGCTTTTTTGACCGATTCAGACGATCCTGGCAGGTACATTCCTTTGCTTGTTAGTACAAAAAATTGTCAATGAAAAAGTTAACCCAGTAGATAAACACTAGGCATTAGTATAGGCATAGACATATACGTATTGAGAATCTGTATGGATATTGAGAATCTGTATGGAAAAATTCAAGATCTACAGAATAAAAAATAAGCATTTTTATTTGATCTATCCCTTTACATGTGTATACAATATGCATAAATTCTGAGAGGGACGTTCAAAAATTTTCGATAGTCAAAAAAGTGCAGAAAAATTAATGTTATGGTCTGAAACACTATTTTTTACGTTTCTTATTGAGCCACACTCATCGACACCAAACACTTGCGAAAAAGAAAAGTCATACACGAAAATGCATCAATATACTAATCGAAATTCAATCAAATCGTTGCTAAGAGTGATTTCTACTCTAGGCAAGAAATACGTTACTTACTCTAACAAAAATTTTAAGTTTAAAATCCAATTCAAGAATTTGAATGAAAACAGACAGTTTTACCATTATTATCCGCTTTTCATAAAAATTTACCGTAAATGCTAGAAAGCGCGAGCAAATCATATAATCCTTGCGTTCAAACTTCTAAAAACTTTGCCAGTTCGAAAACATAAAATAATACATGCATGCAGGTTTTGAATATAATGATTTCGTCCAAATCACCAGACTGACCAAGCGGCTCTTTCGATCCAGCCCATGATAGTTATATCGTAAATGAGGGGATCGAAGATTCCTACGTTGGAATAGGCGAACATCCAATCATTTATTAAAACTAGATTTTTCTCCAGTTCCCGAGTTTTATCTCAAAACATGCCTTATTAAGTGATTTCTGGGTACTTTTTGCTGATTTTGAACAAAAATAAGATAATTCGTTCCGTCGCCTTTTAAGGCCTTTCTTCGCATCTTAAATTTCTAGTCCTTTCAAGCAAGTAGCAGGGGTACCTTCTCCTTTTACCTTGACACCGGCTAACGCGTGATAACCGGATGTACTCGCAGTATTTCTATTTATTGTTTTGTTTTCCGTTATATCGGTGCTTCCAGCATCAGCTTCCATAGGTTAAGAAATGTTAAATAATCGTTTATTTAATAATTTGTTATATCTACTTGGGTTTTTTTAATTTTGTTTATTTTTATTTTTTATAATAAGGGTAATCCTTGTGAATAATCATTCTAATTTTCCAATTCGCAATTTTTCAAAATTATGAACAAAGTATGATTTTTCTTTTAGAATAAAACGATGAAGCTTACTAAGCTATTCAAAAAATTGTTTGCGCATCTGCGCGAATATCGGTAATGTGTATTTACTCATTTTTGGCGAAGCTTGATCACATTTGTCGCCAAGCAATTTCTCTCACGCGCTTCTGTATATACGTACCAATAAATAAGTAATTAAGCTGATAGCGCTTCCAGAGGGATAGAAATAAACTATTTTTCCGCCTCATGTCCACTTGTTCAGCTTAAACGATATGTGCGACAAGGAAAGCAACAACAACAACAACATGACAACAACAAGTTGTTTTTTTGTCGAATTTCCTTTTTTGTCACTCAAAAATAACTTGTTGTCGTGTTGGGTGAAACGAGGATCCACACGACGGCAATATGCACTATGCAAGCTGATCACTTGGCCGGCTTCATTGCATATATATTTTTGGAAAAAATGTAAAAAAATAGCTGACCGTGAAAAAATGCCGAACAACGGTTTGGAAAGAATGAACGTCATTCGGCCGATTTTTTCTTACCTTACGATTCTTCTTCCTTCTTATTGACGAAAACAAGCATTCGTTTTTTAATCGAGTTATGCGTAGCTTAGCGCATGTACTCTTAAGCTTAATTGATTTATTTCGCTCGCTCTGATATGCAAGAGCATGCTCATACCATAAAGCATCGTTATCTCTTATCTTTGCGTCACAGTTTTGGATAATTATCCTTCTGCTGTTCTATTCGCATCCCTATTATTAATATTACGTACCTAATTAGATGTAGGGGAAGTGCCAATTTGGAGCTTTCAATAATTTTGGTTTGTTTCTGGCTTGATGCCAAAACGAAGAACAATTGAAATGATAACGAATTTGAGTCTACTCGGTTCAACTATTGCATCCAATTTGTTATTAAATATAAGTTATACAGGACGGATAATTCAAATATTTTCATCAAATCTTCAGGTGGGAAACAAGGACCCTTATCCACGCATAAGCAGAGACCGAATTCTGGAGAGAATGGATTACGCCAAAGTCCTAAAAATCGCAAAAAACATGCCAAAAATTCAATTCTGGGGTCTATCGTAATTTTCGGGGGATATTTGAAATGTCGGGGTCCTAAACTTCTCCCCGAAACCTCCCATATCCCAGCGATTGCCCATATCCCGCTCGTCAAGGCTGCTTAAGGCAACCCATATCATTATTTGTCGTTTTGAGCTATTTTAATTTTATTGATTTTACATGCATGTTCATTATGGTATAGTTCAGGGTTTAGATGTGCTCTTCGGGGTCAGTCTAGACTTGGAATGATATTAATAATGGATAGTCCTCACATTTTGGGTATATCGAGCTCGATGGCCTTAAAATGGTTTAAATGACAAAATGTATAAATAATATCCTCATTTACTGTTAGCATTTTGTTTCATTTAGAGTTTTTTACTAAATCTAAGCCACGCGCTGAGCTTAGGTGGCACAACCGCTAACTCCGAGTAGTGCACAACCGCTAACTAGTATAACCGCTAACCGTAATATCAATCGAAAATCAAGTAATGTGTGGCATTCGTCTCGCATTTATACATATCTAAAGTTGAAGAAAAAGGAAAATGAACGCAATTAATATTTTTGGTGAGCTTGAAAAATTAATTTTTAATGTCAATTTCAAATTCCGAATTCCTCACTTCGTTACTACAGTTCATCGGACTAAAATTTTCTATTGTAATGCAAAGGATTTTCAATGAGACGAACCACCACAGCATCGTGAACACTTAAAATTGACGTAAGTTCGGAACGTGTATTTAGCATTAAAAAAATTTATTTAACCTATTTCAGTTGATGCTAAAATCCGCATAACAATTTTGAGACATGGCATTTATGCATCGGAACAAAGGAACAAGGAGACTCAAAGAGGTTCTAAATGTTTGGAGTGCACTTAGATTGGGAATTGGGAAAAACTTTTCTGAAGAATTACCACGTTCGGAAACAACCCTAAATTGTTAAAACTACAACCACTCGATAAAGTGGAGACCTCATTTTCGTTCAGGTGAGCTACACTTTGATTACACCAAGTTTCGTAAAATTTACTTATTAGCTCTTGACCGTTCTGCAATTAAAGTAAAAAAATTTTCATAAGTGGTTCATCATTTTCATAATAAAATTATTTAATCACATTATCCTGCTCGTTTAAAGTCGAGCAAACATATTTGTTACCAAACGTTGGCATTCGGGGAAGGGGGTTCGGGGTATGTACTCCCCAGAAGGCCGGATACCCCCAGAATTCGATTTTTAAAATTTTTTGTTTTCTTCGCAATTTTTCACTGCTAATAGATTGTGCTCGATGCCCAAAAATTTTGGTGCTGCCCACCTATGTTTGTAACACTTAGATGCTATTCAGATCATTTTTTAGAGATAGCGGTAGTGCACTAGTTAAGGGTTGTGCTCACGTTAGCGATCGTGCATTCCAACCGTGAATCAGGCTGCAAAAGTAGCTTATGATTTTGATGTAGTCTTGTCACTGAATAATATTAAAGATCATCCTCTAACTCGATATACATTGTACTTTGGAATATCATTCTTGGTGTATTAATTAAAAGCAGTTTTGTAGCCACATTAAACTTTTCAAAAGGTTATGAAAAACAGACTATAATAGTTGATTTTCAATAAATTGAAAGAGTTTTGGAATTTAGATGAGATAGCAGGAAAAACTTTTTTAACTTAAGATCAAAAAGTGTACAGGAATGGAAACCTTTTGCAAAAGTGCTTTCTACAACTGTAAACTAAGCTAGGTTTCGCTATATAATATTAATAATTGTTTATGTTTATTTTGACTCAGAAAAACTTCTAGCTAACACTTATTAGGCTTTCAAGAACGTGTATGATTGCTTCTGAATGTCCGAATTAATTTAAAGAGCCTATAATTTTATTTCAAAAGTGTCAAAAGTCATGTGAATTATAGAAAATTTAATCACGTTTTATAAAAGCAACAATCAAACGAGAATGAAGAGAATTTACGCGTCTTTTTCACTCAGTATTGAAAAGTTGATAATTAATGGAATGTAAAAGGAAATGAAGCTCAACTCTCCAAGAATTTACAAATTCGCATCCATGTAATACGAATCACGTCGTAACCAGTAAATCAGGCTTAAGCACAAAAGCTCAGCTGTTGACCTGATATTTTCTGAAGATTAAAATACGGACAGTTGAGCGAATAATCATTATTTATAAACTTTTTCAGTAGAACACTGAGAAAATAAATCATTTTCACAACTTAATACAAAAAGCAAAACCCTCTTTGAAAAAAGTTGTAGGAAAAATGGCTAGCAATTAGGCGTTTACATATCAAAACAGCACTCGTTGAAGAATGTGATCGAATTTTTTTAATCTTGAGAAGTTGTAAACTGATTAGAAATTTGGTTAAAAAAGCGGCGTTTTGGAGTTCTAACCAGACATGCACGTGGAGGCTGGGGATCTAGAACCTCCCAAAATGGAAAAATGGAAAATATTATGGGGAAAATGAGGCAAAATCAAGGCCAAAAACGGATAAAAATTGAAAAATTTCTTCAAAAATGCTTTAAATTGGCTAAAAACTATGTTATAACGTGGTTTTTACGCTGCACCCAAATTAATTTTTCAGGTCATTTTGGCTCAGGAAAGCTATGCTGTACACCTATGGTACTGACTTCCTTTCTCTATTCATTCTAAGACCTCAAAATAAAATTTTCAATATGTGCATGTATGATTTAAAAAAATCATTTTCCGATCCACGAGGTGTTATGACACTTATTGACTTGTTCAACATGTTTAGTGTGCAAAATTAAAGTCAGTGAGGGGTCAAATCGAACAAAAAACTGATTAAAATCAACCGATAGCTCATTTACATGATTTGGCTATACATGCAGCAATTTTCACGACGAAGTTAAAAAATTTTGGGCACTAGGTTTAGATTGAACAAATTATTTGAAATACGTGAAGAACTAAACGACTTATTTGATTAATGGCCTCGAATCAATATTGCCGATGATTCTTTTCAAGATTCTTTTTCCGAATCAACAATCGGCGATTATAAAGTCAAGTACAAACGAAAAGACGAATTTAGTGGCGTCGCTTAAATCCGTCTTTAATGACCTGTTTTTAATCTGCCGTATATGTGTGAGTCACGTCATGGCCCAAATATAATATAAAAAATGTTCAAAGCAAAATTTATATCAAGTACATACCTAGCTGTTTACCTACAATGGACCAAAGATGCATGTAGCAAGGAATTTAACGAATAAGGTCCTTAATTTATCGAAATTGAATCATAGTCGGTTATCATCATTTCCAGTATCATACCGGGTCATCAGCATCTCATCATATTCATCCTCATCATTGTTGAAATAATTATTAAAATAAAAACAAATCAAGATGAGTAAATTAAATAACGATTGAATAAATAAATAAAATTATAAGGAAATAAATAACCAACCAACTGAATAAATAAATAAATAATTATTAAATGAATAGAATAAAATTATCAAAATAATTATACATATCAACATCATAATCAGCATGATTATCATAATTATCATCATTATCATATCACTACCCACCACCAGAAGTGCATTTGGGTTGTTAGAGATGTAAAGAACCCAAAAAAATAGAAAAGGTTAATTTTTTTGTGTAAAATGAAGCAAATTGAAGGCCATAATGGATGAAAATCGAAAATTTTCCTATAAAGCGCTTGACATTGACCAGAAACCCTAGACTTACCTAGTTTCACACCTATTTTTGGATTCATAAAAATTTTTGTGTTCTTGGACTAAAAAAGCTCACTAAACAAGCCCAGGACCAACCAATGACCACCGCCACCGCCATTAAAACACTCACCAATATCGTCCTCATTTTCATATTACCTCCATAATCAATAAAACTATCAGCGGACTGCGGTTTGAAAATTATTAAAAATAAAATTTTCGTGAAAAAAATGATTAAAATCGATATTTTTTTAGAAGTGTTGAAAAATTTATAGACGCACAATCCCATTCAATTCAATTAAGCTAAAACCTTTGAGTTCAATGCCCATGGCTCATGCTTCGATCATTTCCTAGCTGACTATATATCGAGAAGTCACTATTTCTATTTTTCTTGCAGTTGGTCCACCGAGTCAAAGTAATGTGGGTTAGAATCGAGGTAGTTACCTTGCTTAACCATTCTAAGCTACTCAAGCTCACTTGCGCAGCAATGAAATTCTCACAAGGGTCTCAATGAGGAAAAATAGCATAACAGGGCTAAAAGGTTTAATTCTTGGAGGTGTCTACCAAAGATGACCGAATTCCGAAGGGGGATCTGTGTGGTGTAAAACGGCAGAAATCCCAGAAAATGCCAAAAATTCGATCCTGGGGCTCTATCGATTAGGGGGTCTACCGGATTGACGGATGGTCTAAACCTCCCTCTCAACCCCTTCTCCTCCGCGCCCACGGTAGTGAATAACGCCTCCGCGTTTCTTAGGCTTCTGGGATACCTAACTCTCAAGCCAATGCATGCGATCAAGTCTAATTGTCTAAATTCAAATTATTATTTCACGCCATAAATTTGGCTAAATCGAATCCGTGCTTGCTCTTATTTTATTGCGTTTTAGCAATCATCGGTTCTGTAATGAATAAGGTCACTGTAGGTCGCGTTTCTTCTTGATCTTTCTTTACAGTCACTTATCAGTATGTCGCTTGATTACTCGTATTACAGTTTTTCTTGCTTTCTTAATCTCACTTATTGATTTTTTAAGCGTTTTTTCTTCTGTCATTTATTCGCTACAATCGACTGTGAGCTACCTTGTCTCAATTTTCATTACGTCCGACGATGCAGCAAAGCTGGATGTGCTGAATCTACTGAACATATTATTTTCGATAATGTTAGAAAGACTAATTATTATATGTTGTGACCGGTTCTTTGGATAATGCTAAGCTTTCCATTCGAACAAAAAAATTTAATGAGGAATCCATTCGCTAATTCGTTAATGATAAACACGAGTTTGTTATTGTTGCTGTAGTATCTCTATTTTTAATCCATTTGTCCCTCGTATTAATCTACAAAGTAATGTACATTCTCACGCCATTCGAATAATGTTAGTCGTGTAAAATACGCGTAATATGCTTTAGTAGTGACGGCTTTTCTTAATGCTTTACACGCGTTTATAGCGTCGTAGTAACATCCATGCGACGGGTTTACGTAATTCGTTCTTTTTTCGTCTTCCGGGCTTTCTGCGCTGAAAAATAAGTCATTTCCATTCATTAAAGCTTATCCATAGCTAAACCTAGCTACAGATTTTCCATTTTTTTATGTGACTTCATCCCGCCTCCTTCGAACTTTTGAGGAAAATAATTAGCTTCTTGGACATAAAGATGAACGTTTAGGCGATTAATTGTCGAATTAAATCCAAATTTTCGCGGCATACGACCACACGTGGGCGTGGGGGTTACTTCCCCCAGAAACTAAAATACCCCCCAGAATTCAATTTTTGAATTGTTTTCGTTTTTTGCAATTTTTTGATACCAATGGATAGTGCACAAATGTTGAAAAATCGTTTGTTCCGCCACCACCATTTTTAATACCATTTTTGACCTTTGAAAAAGCACCCGGTCCAGAATTTTGGTGCTGCCCACCTATGCATACGACACGATAAGCAATCTTTTGGTCCTTTAAAGCCCCAATGTTAGCTAAGCTTCGTTTGATAAGCTCAATACATTATCACGATATTCGAATAATATTAGTTGGGTATAAAACGCGTAATACAATTTAGTAATAACGGCATCCTTAATGCTTTACACGCTTCATTGCGCAGTACTAACATCAACGCGACGGTTTTGCGTAATTCGTCCTTTTTTCGTCATCCGGACTTTCAGCGTTGCAAAATGAGTTATTTTTCATTCATTGAAACTGAAGAATAGCTCAAGTTAGCTGGATATTTTCTATTTTTTGGATGTTGACTACATCTTGCTCCCCAAATTACAAGAAAGTAATGCTTTCCTTGCGTATTATGATGGGCGCTTACGCGATAATTCAACGAAACAGTGTCGGGTTAGATCCAAATTTTCCCGACATACGACACAGTAAGCTAAAATAAGACCCTTCAAGCCTCAACGTAAGTTTAAGCTTAGTTTAATAAGCTTTTTTCCAATATGGCTGCCTTGACAATACGAATCGTGTTGCGCGCTTTCGCTTATTTACGTCAGCCCAAGTTGTGAATTTCATTATGCAAATAGGATAAGACGTGCGCAAATATGCAAATATTAGTAAAAGATAGGCCTGATTCGTCAAGCGCAACAAATTGAGCTTTTTTATCCTCATTTCCTAGCTACCAGCGACGGAAATGGCGAATGAAAAGCTTGCATTCTGGAAATTACATATACTTACTCGCAACTGTTGCGTTAAACCGATTATTTCGGGTAAGAGCACAAAATTGCTGTTACGTTTACAGTAATGTGACATTAAGCGTGTCTGTGTACAAACAGTTTCGAATTCAGCTTATTTACTTGCTTATTTTTATATATTTTCTATTTATTACCTATTTTATTCAATTTAGGCCGTTGCCCCGTGTAGCCGGATTATTTGTGACATATTATTTTTGGGATCGCTTATTTGAGCCAAAGATTTATGCGCAAAATTCCGCATAAGCTTCATATCGGTAAATAAGAGAAACGAAAAGAAAAAATTTAGAAGAAAAAATTTAAAAAAGATACAAAAGCAAAAAATGACGGGAGTCCCATGGAATTCCGCAAAACCTATTTTTACACGAATCCTTTACAGAAGTATTTCTCAAAATATTTCGCCAATATGAATAGAAATATGAGGCGTGTAATTGAAATATTTTAAATGAAAGTGGTTGTAATAAGGCGATGGACAATATCAAACCAAAATAATTTTTTTCTTTTACAGAACAAATGGAAAAAAGCTAATAGAAGATATTAAAAGAAAATCAGTGTATAAACATAAATTTTGGAAGTAAAACAAAAACGTCAGCTTAGATACATTGTTCTTGTAGCTTCATAAAGTGCGTTGCCTCTTTACTGTGTAGACGTAATCTCTGTTCTCCAATTCCTCCGCATTCGGACAAATAATCTGAAACTTCGCATTAAAATTCATTGACACCCTCAACTTTTAATAGAAAAGGATCACTTTTACATCAGATTTTTCAGCTCTCTTTACCGTTTAAATTCCATCATCAAAAATTGCTTACCTATGCAACATACAAATGTCGCATTTGTTTATCACGTCGGCAAAAACTGATTTTGAAACATTCCTGATTTCGTTTCGGCTTAGAGGTATTATTGAAAAGACATATGAATAAATATGTATTTTGTGTTTTATATAAATAATGAAAAATATCGCGTTTTTATATTTTATTACAGTAAATTTCTAGGAGACTGTATCTTCGATGATTGGACAGCGTCATGAGAAGCTAGAAAAATCGCGCATATTTTTGTCCATTGTTTGTTTACCACTTTCGGTAAAAGGGAAGCTGCAATGACTTACATTAAGTACATTGAAGGTAATACAGATGAGAGAAACCCAAAGTTTTTTTTGCAAAATTTAAGTCTAGATTGCTTTCCTTGTTTTATTCATGTCATAATCACAGAAAACGCAAATGTGTGTACATGCAGGTACATGCATATATACACGTATGATTCCCCGGCCTCCATGTTGCCGAAAAAATTGTAATACAAATGCACCAATAACGTCGTCCCGGTACGACGATTTTACTGCTCGCTCCTCAAAAATTCGTTGTATTACGCAAATGCTTATATAGAAGGGCTTAAGACGCTACGCCTAATAATTTTTCCTATTGTTTTTTGGTAAACGGAAATTTAAGTTGTGCTTATAAACTCTTAAATTTGCTAGTGGCTTGAAAAAAACAGGAAATCCAAATTTAGGAGGTGGTCAGTGACCGCTGTGCACTGCTTCTGTCTGACTCATTAACGAGTTAAAGGCGAGGTCCAATGGATGCTAAATTAAGCTTATTCTGAAGCCCCATTAATCGTAATGCGGGCTTTAATGGTTGCCTAGAATTCTAATAGCCTGCTTACATAAATTTAATGCATCCGGCTTATGCAGCGGATGACGTAAGCTACCAGTCGAGCTTTTTAACCCTACATAAAGTCGCATCATTGACCGGAAATGCAACCATTAAATCTTGTCGTTAAACTTAAGATCTCTATTAAATCGTTCAGGGTCTCTAGAGACGCCTTTATGACTTTTTATGGAGTTTCTTGCCCGAATTTGATGCATTTTCGTATTTTAAAATTGTTTATCCACTCATCTCTTATGTCTAATGTTATTTTATTGATTAATTCATTCGCAATTCACATCAATTGTTGTGTAATCTAATAATAATAATAATAATAATAATAATAATAATAATAATAATAATAATAATAATAATAATAATAATAATAATATAATAATAATAATAATAATAATAATAATAATAATAATAATAATAATAATAATAGTAATAGTAATAATAATAAAATTAATAAACACAATGATGACTTCACATGCTACAAACTATATTAGAAGTCGTCGCAGCTTTTTCTCATTATAGTATTGAAATAATTTATTTCAAAAAGTATTAAAAAAAATACAAATAATCGGAAAACATTCTAAACAATTAATACTCTTACGTTCAACTCCCGCGCATACATTCATACGTTTCTGCCGTTATCGATCAAATCCTGCGCTTTGTCGTATGTTTTCATAAGTATTATGTTTTTTAACATAATTTACAACAAACTGTCAAAATATTGCCACGAAATTTAGTCGACGTGCTAATCGCCACGCAGGCGCACTTGATTAGCTTCTTCAAAAGATGCGTTCGAAAATAAAATAAATTCTATTTCCTGGATATCCCTGAGGTTCTTTGAGTTTAATTTCCTTGAATAAAACGACGTCTTCAACTAGAAAACATGTCCTTATATATACATGTCTTCGTTACATTTTGTTCTAAATACATTGACAATTTGTTACGGCTTGGGCAGTTAAGGACGGCTAATTTCAATAGCTTAAAAGCCTAAATTGCAAAAGCTAATACGTACGCGAAAATCTTCAAAGCTTTGCGGATATTTGATAAGACTGTGTGTGTGCGTATTACTAAAAATAACATATTTGCCCAAACTGTCGTTTTGCCTCAGAAACTTAATCAATTACACAAAATATCGAGTGCAACTTGGTGATATCAGCTCAATTGAGGGAAATGGGAACATAAGAAAAAATATTAGTCATCATGCCACTTGACTTTTTTTAAAATAATGCTAGTAGTCAGGCTAAACAGTTCTCATTGTTCGTCTCCGTCGTACTAATAAACAACGAAGTGACTTTGCTTACAGAAACAAAAATCAAAAATGTAGAATTTACCACAGTGTTTAAGTAACACATTTTATCTTTAAATTTATTGCATCAGGGAGCTGGATTTGAAAAAAAAATGTTTTTCATGATAATTTATGAAATTTCATTAATCGTTCAACGTTCTTCTCGCGAGGAACTGTCGTTTAAAATTATTTCATGACGGTATTCATTCTCAATATTTTAATCCTAATCCGTTGATTTGAATCGAAGCAATCAAATAAAATGCGTTTTTAATTTGATTTGTATTTTTATTTAATTTTCAATTCTTCAACTATTTATTTATTATCTCACATTTTTGTTCACGTACCTATTTTATTTTGTATGCGTTTGTCTGTTTGATCGTTTTTCACGTATTCATTGATCAATTTTTCACATATCTGTACTTATCCTTTCATCAATAGAGGCATGTATCATTCAAATATTCAATTAGTCTTAATGTACTTGAGTGATTATCATATTGATGCTGTTGCGCTCACTACGACGTACATTTAAATAATTAAGTACGATGATGGCATCCGGTTGTGTTTTTCATATATAATGAGATCGTATTATATTAATTTGCATATTATAAGCTTTCTGTCCTTCCTTCATTACTCCCCAGATTTTCTATTCTCAGCTCACTGTCTGGCTTCGTTCGAAAGTCTGCGGATCATCGTAGCGTGATAGGTACGAGGCTGAATAAATAATGAGCTGCAAAGAGCTCATATCCCGTGTTTCAGCATTGTAGCGCAGTCTTTATGATCTTTTCTATGAGATTTACACGATTTTCGTCCCTTTTTAAAAAATTTTCCAATTTAATCAGAAATTTAGAGAATAAGAAATCTTCCTCGATTTTATAAAAAAACGTAGGCTCTAGCAAGCACGTCTCGTTGTCGCGCTTTTTATAAAATTTTGCGTCTTCTAATTATTTAGTTCAATCCTAAAATAGATTAATGCAAATTTTCCCATTTTAATTTTCGACTCATTCTCGCCTATTTTTAGTATGATTCGAATCTAAGTATTGCTTATAAAGCATCGTTAGTCCAATTAGTCCTCTAAGGGATCCGATCGAAGTGATCAATTTTAATGGTTTAACCGTAACGCTTGAATACCATAACACACTGATAATGAAGTATCGAATTTCGGGCGCTTAGCCGGCAGCTGGATCAGCGACGTCGTCGATTTTACTTTTTAGCGACAAATGTTTCGATTTTATGGCAAGATACATCGACGACGGAGCAGCGTCTTTTTGCAAGGTGAATCCGAATATGTTGCTACTATTTGTTTATTATGAGTTTCCGTAAAAATTTCGGAAAAACTTTATTTTTACCAACTTGGCTCTCGTTCAATTGATCTAAAGACTAGGCCCTTTGCGTAATGAGCCCGCATTGACGTCATTCCCGAAAAAGTTCCGAAATTGTCTATTTTTAGATAGTTACCTATGTCGTCGGTACCTTGTCCGTCAATTTTTATTTGAAAGGATTACGTATGTAAGGTTGATTTTCGTTGAATTATTCTCCTGCGCGTATACTAGGTAGGACTAACGTTTTGAGCTATCAAAGCGCCTGTATAAGTAAGTCAACCTTTCCTGCATACATTTGTGACTAATGAAACTAATGAAACTAATAAATATTTTCTTTTATTTAAAATTCGTGGGAATAAAATTATCCACTGTGTTTTGTAATGTTGTATTGATAGAACGAAAATTAATAAATTTAACGTTGAGTAATCCTCGATGCCTTTAATCCTGATTTCATATTCGATTCAAGTTGGTGTGCTTGTGACTCTTAGAGCTGCAATGTATCAAACGTTCCGCTTTATAACAAGATGAGCGAAAATGTGAAAAAATGAATGAATGTCTGAAAATGCATCAATAAGTGTAAAATCCATGGTCGCATTCATAGGTGGGCAGCACCAAAATTCTGGGGGAGAGAGGTGCAAAGTTTTTAAAGTTCAAAAATGGTCTTTCAAATAGTGGTATGGCGAAAAAACACCATTTGTCAATGTTTCTCATCGAGCACTATCCATTGGCATCAAAAAATTGCGAAAAAACAGGAAAATTTTCCAAAAATTGAATTCTAGGGGGAGGTGTTTTGGTTTTCGGGGGTACATACTCCCATCCCCCGGCCCACGTGTGGTCGTATTACGTCTCTTCTGAAGAACGTTGCATTGTCTGTTACAGAAATCACTAATAGTTGAAATTAATAGTCCATTCTACTCTGAATATTTTATGTAGTTTGATAAGCGGACAACAGATAGTAAAATAAAGGTTTGCTAGCCAGCAAAACTTGCCTAAGGCAGCAAAACTTGCCTAAAAGCAAGTACTACTTTTTAAATCAGTATTTTTAGCTTATTATTCTACTGAAATTGTACAGACCGAATCATGATCCGTAAAACGCATTGTAGCGATCATGGACATCAATAAAATTCTGGGAATCGCCAATATCCCATTAGGGGGATCTAATGGATTCAAGAGGTCTTCCGGATTCTGCAGATTCAAACTGTTCCAATCCAACCCTCACTTTCCTCGGCCCATGTGGTTACTATAACGCTAATTCCGTAATCAAAAAATGTGAGATGGTGCAGGTGTAAAACAATGCTATATTGCGACATTATTGCAAAGCCTAATTTTCGCCTAACATTATTGCAAAGCCTAAAGTTCTTTTGTTATATTGCTTATTCCACGATTTGTTATTACGTCATGGGTACGGCAACAGAAAAAAATACAGGAAAATACTAAAAAATACATGAGAACCAGTGGCGTGGAATATTTCACTTTGTGTTAAGAAAGTCGATCAATCGAAATCGTGTAGTGTACACGGTGTCGGTGAGAAGCAATAAACGACGTTGAATTTTTGCCATTTCAATTACCCATTTCTCTGCTTACATTTTGGCAAATTTTTTGGCCAAATTATTATTCATACTCACGCATGACCGACGTAATAAAGCCATTGTGCGTCGTATTCGCATATTATCTCTTCAGACTCTTGGATTTCGATTCTTCGGCGCGCTAATTTTTTTCTTTGCTTATCAATCGGGCTAGCGGTAATTTATTAGCATAACTTAGTAGACCTTAATGTAATTCGGGCGGCTACGTGTGCAGGGGCATTCGCTTGGTCGACGAATGTTGAGAAGTAGAAAATTAGGCTTTTCGGAGGAAAGAAACCTATATTTAGGCTTTCATATCCCACGTAGATAATCCGATGTGTAACGTCATCGTTAAGAACTACGCGGGCCTTAATTTTCGGGGTGAACTTGTTCTTCGGAAATCTAACTCGAACGATTCAAAAAAATTGTTCCACCTCTACCCTGCGATTAGCTTAAATTTATAGTCTGTCTCACACAAGTTTGGGCAAAAATTTTAACTGACAATAAGCTAAGAGATAGTGATTATAGCATTGATCTTATGTATAATTATCGTAATCTGTCGAATTACTGTCGATAAGAATTCCTTAAGTTTGCGCCCAAAGTTATGCGGAACAGACTATAGACTATTTGTAGATTTATTCCAAAAAGTTTTTACAATGTGCCTTCGAGAATACAGCGCACAGACTATTTTTCAAGCTATAATATTTCGTAGAATTATTGTAAATTTGAAGAATCTGCAGTTAAAGCAGCTTTAATTCATCTCCCCGATTGAAAAAATTTGATGTTTGTCAAAAAATAAAACGGCGAAAAAATAGGACAAAATGATGAACGAACATTTTGATGATGCAAAATTCTGTCGTACACTCGCGCAGGACCTACTAAATACCGAGAAAGGGTTTTTATAGCCCTAGGGTTGTTTCTTAAGGAAATGAAACTTATTTTAAAATGTAGACAGCCCTTGCTCTTTGACATGTTTTCTGACTTTTCGAACTCGTTTGAAGAACTTTTTTGATCCTCAGATTTTGGGGTCCAAAAATAGATCTCGGTTGGGATTCGGACTCTCCTTCATCCCTTTTGCATAACATTATGCTTTTCCAGTTGTCCAGCATTCTTCAATCCGCAATAGTCTGTTTCATTTAACTTCGAGGTTTTCTTTTGAATTTAATCCGCATGAATCAGGCTACAAAAGTGGTTCAAACTTTTGATGCAGAAATGGGCTTTGACAATATCAAGCGTCTTACCATAACTTGATATACCGTATAATATCACAACTGCAAGTTTAAACCGCTTCTGAAGGCACTTTAAATTCGTTCAAAAACCTCAAAGTTAATTGAAACGGACTATAGTTATACACTGCTGGTTAAAAAGTATCGTATTTTATTAGCGATTGTTCACTTTTTTTGTTGTAAATTTTTTACGTAAAGACGTAAATTTCCGCTCATGCGCAAAGTGAGCTGATTAAATTTTAACCCGTTTATTTTGATGCTTTACAATTGCATTTTAGACAGATTAGTTAACAACCTTAATCGAATTCAGCTTGTGTTCCGAAGCAATGCAATTATAGTCTGCTTCACATAACTTCGTGCATAAACTCTAAGAATTTTCATCGACACCAAGCCGAGGGTTACGATAATTCTATATCAGAGCAATGCTATAATCGCGATCTGCCAGCTTATTGTCGGAGATGATTTTAAAATTTATGACTGAAGTTGTATGAATTAGACTATGATGATACATTTTTTATTTTCGGCAATTTTGACCCAGTCAATTCAGATCGTTTCAATACGCATTCAGTATGCGAAGCATGTACAATTAAGTGACTCACTTCAATAAGGAAGCAAAAAATTTTTTACGTTCCATAGATAGCTCGTTCACTTTTTTGATTTTGTATAAGTAGGTACCTAATAAGAGATTGTGAATTCCCGCTTATGTGTCAAGTTGGCTGATTCTATTTTAACAAGTTCATTTTGATGGTTTTTCAGTGGCGTTTTAGAAAGATAGCAACCTTCATCGAATTCTGTTTGCACGCCAAAGCAAAGCAATTAGTGATACACTTTTTAATTTCAATAATTTTGACGCCAGTCATTTCGGGTCCTTTCAAGACACATTCGTTATGGGATGCGGGGCACGTGCAATAAAGTGATCCGCTTTAATAAAGAAGCTAAGTAGTCTCATATTTTAAGGAAAACTCGTTTACTGTTACGCTGTAATATCAGTAATAAGATTGTGAATTCCCGATTACGTGTAAATTGGGTTGATTCAATTTTCACCCGCTTATTTCGATGCTTTATAATGGCGTTTTGAATTGATTAATTTGACTATCTTTATCGGGTTCCGTTTGTGCTCCGAAGCAATGCACTTAGTGATGCACTTTTTTGGCAATTTTGACGCAGTCAATCGGATCCTTTCAAAGACGCATTTGTTATGCGAAGCACGCGCAATTAAGTGATCCGCTTTAATTTTTCTCTCTTTTTTGATAGCCTCGTCTTCTCACTCAGCGGATAATTTATTCAAATCCTATACATTTTTTCTGCTTTAATCGTGCGTCCGGAAGCTATTGGTCAGTGGCACATGATAAAAACCTTTATTATCCGATGCACATTGTATTCGCGGCGAGACCGTATTATTTACTGCAATAAAACGCGGCTTTTCAAGGCAATACGTTACACCTTTATTCATTCATCCTTGCATTTTATTGTTTGCTTTTGCAATTGCTATTCGTTCAATATGAGCTCGAAAGTCTATATTGTAAAAGTGGTTGGTAAACACATATCACAGTAAGTTATTTCAGTCGTTTTCTTCAATTTTTTGAGCGTTTTTATAATGAGATATATTTTTAAGCTGACGTATTGTCCAGCGAATCGGTTCTATTTTGTCCTGCGTACGTATTTACAATACTTATGGTTTCTTAACTTTAATAGTTGGTTATGAAAACTTGAACCTGCATAATGTAAGATAATGGGAAATAATACAGTAAATTCAGCAGCACGGTCAGCAGACTCATCGAGAAGGATTAATGGTGAAGGTAAATATCTCGCAGAGTCTAATGAATTTCACAAATTTATTCTTCCGTGAGATTGTTGAATTCGGGAGCACCCTAAAATTCTAGTAGGTTTACTATAATGAATCATTTTTGTTTTTTTTTATGAATTTAAAAAAAATATGACCTGAGAGCTTTTAACAAATTTTGATAAAATGTCCGACTTAGGTAGGTGTAGTCGAAAAATTGTATACGGTGTGAATATGTGTAGTACGCTGCGTGATTAATATAATATTCAGAAATGTAATTTATGAAAAATTGTAAGCATAACTTTGCTACTTTATTTGCTTAATAGAATATTACACAAACGAAAAAATATTAAATTATTCAATTAATTCAGTGATACATAGTTATCATACACCACAGATGCACAGAATAGCCGTTTTGGGGGTCAGCCAGAGAGCTTTTCTCAGCCAAAATGACCCCAAAATCTGTTATAAATGCCGAATAGCATAAAACTACGTCAATTCAATGTTTCCGATCACTTGCAAGCATTTTTAATCTGCAATAATTTTCGGCCTTTATTTTGCCTAGTTATTCAGCAAATTTTCCTTTTTTCCATTCTGGAACCTGAGTTATAGACCCCTAACCTATCCTCCTCACATGCATGTCTGGTAAATACACAAGCAAAGACTTATAAGTTAAACCATTGAAAACAAAGAATAAAAGAAATAAAATAAAATGAGAAAATGAATAGGGGCTTAGCATTGAGATAAATGTGTCATCATTTGACCAAGCCTAAGTAAACTTTAATTAAATAAATGACGTTAATTAAAACGAGGCGAATAAAATCGATGGAGTTCCATCGCTCGAAAATACAGTTTTACAGAAAAAAAGTTCAAGCAGTTCGAAATTTTTCCTTGATGTAAGACTAGAACCTTCCGAAATTTATCCTGACTTACATATGAGAAAAAAGGCTGACGTAGCTAAAGCCACACAAACTTTCAGTGCATGTTCGTTATTAACTAAAAGCTGATTTCAGAATCCGCTCTCATTCATAGCCGGAAACTAGTTTTTCGAAGTACTAAGTAGAAGAAGGAGAAGGTTTTTTAAGAAAAAGTTCCAGATATATGCTCAAAGCTTGAGACATAAGCCGAAAATTATCACCATGGGTTTTTTTGGTACTGGCATAAGTACGTGTACGAGCCGACGACATAGACGGAAAAGATCAGAGCAGTGCGGTATGAATAATAATTATTTTTATCAACAAATAAAAGTTAAAAAACTTCTCAAGATATCTATTTCATTTAAAGCTAAATATTTTTATCAATAAATAAAAATTGCTCGAATTTTTTCCGTTCAAGATACCGAAGAGGAGAAGAATCAAGAACGAGCTAAAACTGCGCACAGATTAATCAAAGCCGGTAAGCTTAAATCGGCGGTAAACGTCGCCGCCTCCGGATCCGCCGCGGCCTGTTCGCCTTCCGACGAAGGCACAGCCCCAAAATGGGTATTTTACAATCGTAAAGTTTTTCGAAGGCACGACGTCGCACCGATGAACGACGACAATTTAGTATGTTCGATAAAATGCTGCGCTTCGGCGTTAAAAAATCTGGCGATTTCCCATTTTTTTCATTTTTTCTTCATTTAGCTGATAAGTTTTATAGATAAAAAATAAATAGTAAAATAAAGTAAAAATCATAAGTAAATAAAATAAATAAAAAATAGATGATAAACAAATTATAGTTAAATAAAACCGCTTGTTTCAGAGTATTTCTGTCATGCATGCATAATATTAGACGTAGGTTGAAAATCTGGCAATTTTCTATTTTCTCTTTTTTCATTTAGCTGATAAATTTGAAAATTATTATAATAAGCAAATCATAGTTCTCTATACCGGCTATTTTAAGATGTATTTATGTCATGCATGTATATTTTTAGATGTAGGTTAAACGTCTGGCAATATACCAATTTTTCCATTTTTCATTCAGCCGATAAATTTGATAAATAAATGTTGTAAAAGTCGATTAATTATGCCTGCTAGTTTCAGATGTCTTCCTGTCACGCATGTATATTTTTAGATTAGGTAGGTAAGGTATCTATATTTAGTTTTACAGTGTTTCGCACAATCTCGCACTTTTATACGCTCTCAAAGGGGAATGGCGCTTTTTATTTGTTTTTAAAGAACTATAACTTTGTATGATAGAGCAGCTGACAAATATGTCAAATTTTTGTCTTACGTTCGTTGATTTTGCTGCCTTTATTCGACTCTGTAGCCTTTTACATACAAATATCCTATTATCTCTAACCTTGTGACCATTTGGAAATCCCAGCAATCACACATGGTGCAGAGGTATAGATGGACTCCCTGGATTCTGAAATTGCCCGGAGAATTGAATTTTCACATATTCACTTTTGGTTTTTTCGCAATTTTTCGATGCCAATGGATTGGTGTTGAGAAACGTCAAACCACAGTGTTTTTTACCTTTACCATCGATTCGATACTTCTCTCGACCTTGATAGCATTTTTACCCCGCAGCCTCCCAAATAATTCAGACTGTACCTGTGTACGTTTGTCAACAATTCTTAAAATTTTTAAAAGACAAATTTCCCAAATATATTAAAATTCGACGATTTGATTCATCTTGCTGATTATGCATAAATCACACAGCCTGAGATCCGCATTGGAGAATTATTCAAACTATATAGCGATCATCAGCTTAGGAAACATATTACACTAGAACGAGTAAGATTATATACGCGCAGTGACAAAAAAGCGTAAAGAAAACATATGCAACTGAAGCTAATCATTTGTCAAGAAGTTCTGAAATGAAAAATGAAAAATTAATGTCCATTTAATAGAAAGTCATCAATACGGCAGTAAAAGAGATGAAAAAGAGGAAAAAAGAAAAGAAGAACAAAATAAAATAATTTTAATAAATAAAACGTTCGAAAAATAAGATAAAAAAGGAAGTAATAATAATAATAAATCAATAAATAAATAATTTGTTAAGGCTTTAATGCCGTTGAGTTACTGTCATACATCTTCGTGCTAGTTTGGGTTGGAAGGGGTTTAACTCCCCCAGAATGGCTATTGACCCCTATAAAATGGCTGTAAACTTCCAGAATTAACAATTTTTCGAAAAAAAAATCGCAAAAGATGTGCTCTTTTAAGCGTTTTAAGATATATTTTTGCATCCAAAAGTATTGAATCTTCGGTGCTTCATGACGCGTACTCATTTTTTGACTGAATTTTGTACAATTAACTCAATTTTTTGAACCTTTTTCGAAATTTTCTATGTTTTTATGTTTTAGAAAGAATGAGCACGGTCCGAAACATCGAAAATCGGTGTTTTTGACCGGGGTTTTTTTGTATTCGGCAAAGATTTTTCCCGCTGTACAAAGACTATTCGGGACCGTTTCTGTACATGTATAAGATTTTTAGGACGACAAAAGCTGAAAAATATTTAAAATTAGCAAAAATTTCTGGTGCTTCGCGCCGTAATGAGTAATTATCTGCCTTATTTATCTTTATACTGGTAGATATGGCATTTAGAACTGTATAATGTTAATTTTTCGGCACTTCGCGCCGTCTTGAGACAACTTTTAGTAATTATTTGCATCAGAAACCCAGAATTAGCTAAAATACACTGCTAAAGGTCGGAAAACCCTATTTTACCACATTAAAATCGCTAATGTATCATATTATAGTGATCAAAAATTTGCTTGTACAAAATGTACAAAGACGTCTGGGGGCACCTTTGTACATGTACAAATGGGCCTTGTACAATTTGTACAAGTACAAAAGAGAACACTGTTTTTGACGAGTACCAACGGTTTTTAAGCCCGGAAAAAGCACTTTTCAAAAAATTTTCGGGTTGTTCCCTCTGAATTCCCTTGCTGTACATTTAAGTTGAACAACAGGAGCGGGGTCAAGGCCAGTACTTGACCATCATCAATGGCGTCCGATACGCGCCGGTTGAAGCATTCGCATCGACAAAGACGGAATCGACGGTAGCGTCAGCGTCCAGAAGGATCTCGGACGGCGTCGACGACGACCGTCGGGATTCGTCAGCAACGACGACAACGATGACGACTACTACGTCGTCGTCGTCGACGACGTCGTCGGCTCGGCGGGCGAGACGCCGTCTTTCGACGCGATCGACGCTACAGACGTTATGCGAGGACGACAGATCGGCGGACGACTTGTCGCCATTGCCGACGTCGCCGCCCGACGACCAGCAGTTTGAGTGGCAACGGCGGGGGCTCAAAAGAAATCGCGATAGAGAAAGCGATGCTAAGTGAGTAGCTCGCACTTAAATGGGACTGCTGGACGCAGCATTGGCAGCGCATCTTCGTAGGCACGCGGGATCTGGACCCCTAAGAATCTGAAAGACTTAAAGAATTTAATTTTTGGCGATTTCGCCCCATCGAATCCCGTCACCCTGAATTTGGTTGCTGCCCATATATAGTGGACAGCATACGTGGGCAGCGAAAAATTCTGGGGGGTGCAAGAGTTTTCAAAGGTCAAAACATTGCCTTAAAAATGGTGGTATGGCGAAAAAACACTATTTTTCGACGTTTCTCGTCGAGCACTATCCATTGGCATCAAAAAATGCGAAAAAACGAAAAAAATTTTTAAAAATTGAATTCTGGGGGTATTTTGGTTTCTGGCGGGTATATTTTGGTTTCTCGTGGGGGGTGTGCATAACCCCCTTAAACCCGCACCCCCACGCCCAGGTGTGGTGGACAGTCAGAAGCCACACCCGATCTGAAAATCCGTCGAAGAACATAAAGCGCGAAGCGTGATCTCGATTTGTGTTGTGACCATATGTGGGCAGCAAGAAAATTCTGCTGGGTCAGGATGGGTAAAACTGCCAAAAATTTTACTAAATAAAATCCCGGAGGCTTTCAAGTTCTCGGGATACAAACCCCTCCACGTTCATGTATGCTTTTGACCCTTCACGGGCAGCAGCCATATGCTGGGTGGTGTGGGACGTGGGTCCGAAGGGGCAAATTGTCAAAAATAGCATCAAAAATTTAATTCTGGGAGTTTATAAATTTTTGATGTCCGCTGGATTCTCAGGCAGCGATTTTCTGCAAAAAATAAGACAAAATAGATGGAAATTGAAAATTTTCTTTAAAAATGCTTCCAACTGACCAGAAACTGTGTAACAACGTACTTATACTCTATTTTAGCGCTAATACCAGTTTTTGAGGTCATTTTGCCCCACAAAAGCCCTATTTTTGACCCCTTCCCCGGCTAAGACCAATTGACCTCTCCCTCTGATTGGTCATGCTGTGCAAGTGCACCTATGGTCTGACCTCTAGAATGAAAAATGGAGATTTTTAGAAAAAAACGAGGCAAAATGATGGCAAAAAATGGATAAAAATCCTTCAGAAGACTATAGATTTTAGGCCAAGCATGGGACACTTAAAAATTTTAACTGAGAGTAGCCAGCCACTAGCCAGCAATTTCGGTGAATATGAAGAAGGAAGATAGCTTCCGTGGTTTGAAAATCTTAGCGTTTAGAAGACGAGGGAATGGGCCTACTCTGCAAAAATGAATCCGGTGCCAAATCCCTCTTTCATCTGAACGATCGGTTTCGCTTTGCAATTGAAAATCATTCAATTTGCTATTGTGTCGTTAATGCACCCATGTCCTAAAAGTTCTCCATTTACTTTCAAGAGGATTTTGAGTCCGAACTCAACCTCGAGCAGGGACACTTGCTGATAAGAATTTTCAGGATCTTTGAACAATTTCCCGCCACCGTTTTTTGAGAGACGAAATAAAGATGCAGTAATCAAATTTTAGGTATGAATGCAAACAACCTTCATTGACTTCTGCACCAAAACAGGTGTACAGGCTAGGAGTCATAAGCCAGTTGTATGTAAAGTTTCGTTACTGCAGCTATTATATATCGGCTAAAAAATGGTATCGGGGAAATTGTTCAAAAGGTCCGAATTTTATTCAATTGCAGTCTATTTCGCGGAGCCTTGAGCACGGATCATAGTTTTCAAGTCGGTGTAAATCGGTAACAGAAGCGGCTTAAACCGTGGCAAGAATTGCGATACTATACATAGTAATTGATAAGCATATGAAGGTTTCCTAGACAAAATCAGATCACTATAGGCTTGATATTGATATTCATTTACTCTTTTGGTGAATGGAACTCTACATAATAGAATAATTGACCTAGTAAATGCCGATTCGACACCACTCTCGGCGTCCTTGCCATACGTGGGCAGCACCAAAATACTGGGGAGGTGCAAGATTTTTCAAGGGTCAAAAATGGCCTTAAAAATGGTGGTATGGCTAAAAACACCATTTTTCAACATCCATTGGCATCAAAAAATTGCGAAAAACCAAAAATCTAATTTTGGGGTTATTTTGGTTTCTCAGTGGGTACGTACCATACGTGGGCAGCAAGAAAATTCTGGGGGGTGCAAGATTTTTTTGAAGGTCGAAAAATGGCCTTAAAAATGGTGGTATGGCGATAAAAACACCATTTTTCGACGTTTCTCATCAAGCACTATCCATTGGTATCAAAAAATTGCGAAAAAACGAAAAAAATTTTCAAAAATTGAATTCTGGGGGGTATTTTGATTTCTGGGGGGGTATTTTGGTTTCTGGGGGGTGCATACCCCCCCGAAACCCCCCCCCACGTCCAGGTGTGGTACGTACCCCTCACCTCCTTTGACATTCGCTTAATTTTAAAAACTCACAAGTTATCTCATCACCGTCCCAAGCTTAAGTACGGCGCATCTTTTTCCTAAATTAAGTCACAAATTTCGTTTTTTCGTCAGTTTTCAAATATTTTTCTGATTTTCACCAATTTATTCGACCTGATCGATTTATCTGCATTTTTAAAAAGCAATGCGAATGGAAAACGCACCGTTCGCATTTCTATTCGACTAATTAAAAATTCAATCGCTTCTCTTCCTGTTCAATTTAGCTTTTTTCGCTCTTTATTTGAAACAAACAACTTCTTGTTGTTATTGTTGTCTTCGATAAAGAAAACGGGCTGTCCGTGTGTTCGTTCGCGTCTCTCGCGGCCTTTTTTCCACTGACTGCTTCATCCGCAATGCTTTCAACGAAGCCGGTGCGTTTTGCACGTAAGTTAATTATATAGCAATGAAATTATTGAATAGGAAGGAGGCTCGTACGGTTGAAAAACTACCAAAATGCGTCATTGGGTCATCACCTCGATTTAACACTCGCGTTTACAACAAAATTTGTTGTTGCTAAAGCAGCTCAAGGTTCTTTCCCTCATTCTAATAGCGTTTCCTCGATAATGCTCTTTTGTTCGTCGAACAACAAACAGCTTTGGCGAGAAGAGCTCCGAATCGGATTACGATCATTTAATTACGTTATCCGGCGATCTTATTTCAACGATAATGTAAGTGCATCGATGTCGTCTCTCCTGTGATTTGCCTTTCAAACTTTTTGCTTGCTTGCTCTCTCTCGTATTCCTTCGGGCACTGGTAAGAAAACAATTAACGTGAGCGGGCGATCGTTTTTATCGTTCTTTCGACTCGAATGCCGCACAATGGCGAAAGAAGCAATCGTTCCGCTTACGCGCGATCTCAAATTGACATTTTTAACCAACACAGTGTAAACACGAGAAAACTTCATTTAAAACATTCCGTCAATGTTTTGTTTACAGTGATTTTACTAAAGCAGATCGTACTTCGCGAAATTCGCATTCAGTAAGGACACAGTGAGATTTGTGCATTTGTCGTCGAGCACTCATCTATCTTTTTTGTGCAGTTGCATTTTCATACGTCGTGAGGACCACACATTATTGAGCGGGGATTTCTTTAGATTTTGGTAAACCCCAAAATCAAATTTTTGGTACTTTTTCTCGGATAAAGCGCTAACATATTTTACACTGTCTTTTATCAATTTCGCAAAATTTTAAATCTGAAGAATTTTCGATAACCTAATATTCGCACATGTACGATATAGGCACACGAAGTCGTCTCATTACCACGACAGTAGTTTAAAAAAAATTGAAAACGATCCAAGGGCTGAGGAAAATTAGTTTAAAATACATAAAAATATCTGGTAGGATAAATTATTAAATATCGATTAAATTTTCACTTGTTAAGAAAAAAGAGAAGCAGTAGTTTAATGTAATCCTTCTGAATATCCATACACACTTTTCGGCAAGTTTTAAAATCTTCGCGGTAAATTCATTCTTAATGCCTCGCTTTTATTGAATCTTTATCTTATCTCTCAATTAATATAATGCGCCAAACAACGCCGTTACGAATACATTACCCGTGTAAATGCGAGTCGCAATGTACCCAAATTTTATTATTTTGTTCACTTGACAAAATTATGGAGCTCTAGCCACTAAATTGATTGCTTAACTAGATATTTACACAAATATATAAAGCCAAAATTCTAGAATTTTATCATTTTTTACATCGCACATCGCCTGTTTATCGCGTCGCAGCGCTAAAATGACGGGTTAATTGTCGAAAAACCTTCGTAGAAGAAAAAGCGCCGCGCGTTAGATTTGCCCTCATTCATAATTCTCGGATAAACAAGATTCTTGGCGCTCGAAGATCGAACGAAAAAAGTACCTACTCGACGAATAAAAAAGTTAAATACCGCACTTTCCGGGCCAATCACCGTCAATTCATTCAAATTCGTTATTGGCCCAGTTTTTTGGCCCTCTATTCCCGGAGCGGGTAATTAAGGCGCAAATCAAAGCCCAAACATGCGTCATCTCGAATGTCTCACTTTTATTGAATAAGTTATTTGTATTTTTTCTTTGTTTGCTTCTGCTATGATAAATTTTCGAGCTACATTGCGTGCATTTAGCAGCATGATATTCTCCCACTGAGCGATAGCATTTGGCAAGCTCTGTTTAACATTTCTCACTTTTTTGTTCGATCAAGCCGGAAATAAATTTCTACACGTTTTTTTTGTAAAAGGGTCGGCGCATAAAATCTTCCGCGCACGATTAATATCAATCAATTAAAGGACGATGTTTGCAAAACCGTGGACTTTTTTATTTTTATTCTAATCACAAACAATAGGGACTGTTTCTGAATTTTTAAATTTTTGGAATCGTAGAGCAGATAAATAAATTTAGGATCGCAGGTTTTCGAGATTTTTTCACGCGTTTTGATTTAAGAACGATTTTTGGCGCCGAAATCGTTTGAAAATTGTTTAAAATTCTATTTAAAATTTGGCCATGAAGGGCACTTTACAGAGAGAATTTAAAAACCGTCGCATGTGGATAAAGTCAAAAAATTTTGGCCTACCGGAGAATATTCAATTGTCGTTTGCCTTTTTCGTTCGGAATATCGTTTCAAGAGGCGCGTCGTGTTGTATACAAAACAGATAGAAATTATCCATAAACATTACATAATCTCGTGTTATACGAAGTCTAAAATCGAATCATTTCCTCATATTTTCTATCTAGCTGGATTGTCATCATACGTGGGCAGCAAAAAATTCTGGGGGTGCAAGATTTTTTGAAAGTCAAAAAATGGCCTTAAAAATGGTGGTAGGGCAATAAAAACACCATTTTTTGACGTTTCTCATCAAGCACTATCCATTGGCATCAAAAAATTGCGAAAAAAACGAAAAAAATTTTTCAAAAATTGAATTCTGGGGGGGGTATTTTGATTTCTGGGGGTATTTTGGTTTCTGGGGGGTGCATACCCCCCCAAACCCCCCACGCCCAGGTGTGATTGTCATGCATCTATGAGTTGCGAAAAAACGAAAAAATTTCGAGAAATTAATTTTTTTGGCAAAAGAAGCGAAAAGAGCAAAAACGGACACAGATCGAATTCATATTAAAAAGCACAAGCATTTGTTACGACTAGGTAATAAAAAGGGAGGGGATCGACTAAAATTGATATGTTTTAAGATTTAGCAAGTCAATTTTAAGTTGAAATCCTGCTTTATTATTTTAAAACGACAAAATATCAGATTAAATGATAAATCAAAAACGCGTGCTATAGTTATATGGTAATTACCGTTTAGGCATGACGAATGTCTCTCTTGGAACCACGGTTTTCTGTATTCGGCAATGATTTTTCCCGATGTACAAAGACTTTTCAGGACCGTTATTGTACTTGTAAAAAGATTTTTGGCAGGACAAAAATCGTAAAAAAGGTGTCAAAAACCCATAAATTTTCGGCACTTCGCGCCGAAATAAGTAATTATTCATTATATACATCTTTAGAATGGCAGAATTTGCTTTCAGGAAGAAACAATGTCAAATTTTGCGGCGCTTCGCGCCGTTTTGAGACTATTATTAATAAATTTTGTCTTCAGAAACCCAGAAATCGGCGAAAATGAACTATTAAAGGTCGAAAACCCTGTTTCATCATACTGAAAACGCTACTCTACCATATTATAGTACCCAAAAACTTACGTGTACAAAATGTACAAAGTGTTTTGGGGACATCTTTTGTGCATGTACAAAGGGACTTTGTACAAAAAACACCGCTTAGAACCCTATAATCATAGGTGGGCGGCATCAAAGCTGTGGGGGTGCAAGATTTTCTAGAAGGTCAAATAATAGCCTTAAAAATGGAAGTATAGCGAAAAAACATTATTTTCCAATGTTTCTCATCGAGCACTATCCATTGACATCAAAAAATTGCGAAAAAACAAAAAAAAATAAATTGAATTCTGGGGGTATTTTGGTTTCTTTTTTCCCCAAACTCCCCACGCCCAGGTATGTCTATAATCCGCTTGCTTTCTCGAGTTTTGAATCTTATTATCGTCGATCCGGCTTTTTTATTATTTTACTCGGCTTTCCGATTTCGAACTAAATCGCTTCGCTGACTGTCCCGTCCGACTGACTCGCTCTCTTGCTAACTCACTTACTCGATGACTTGATCGTTGCGTTCACTCCTTCCGTTTCTATTTTTGCTCGCTATTCAGGTTCCATTTACTCTGTATCAGGTTGCTTATGACCACACCTGGGCGGGGGGGGGGTTTGGGGGGTATGCATTCCCCGAGAAACCAAAATACCCCCAGAAATCAGAATACCCCCCAGAATTAATTTTATTAATTTTTTTTTGTTTTTTTTCCGCAATTTTTTCATGCCAATGGATAGTGTTCGATGAGAAATGTGGGAAAATGGTGTTTTTTCGCCATACCACCATTTTTAAGGCTATTTTGTGACCTTTGAAAAATTTTGCACCCCCTCCCCCCAGAATTTTGGTGCTGCCCACGCATGCTCATGACCCTCATTTTCGGTTCGGACGATTCGTGCATCAAATTAACGAGCTTAGCTATGATTTGATCACGTTCTCGCTCTGAAAGGTTTTGCGGAGTTAATGCTTTTTCATGCGAATTATGTGCATCTTCGATTTAGCAAATGATTGGCACTCTACGTGCACGAGTGATTCTGAATCTGTGATATTAATTATGTCCCGATTCTCCGACCGTCTCGACACTCCGAACGTCGTGATTCTGCGACCGTTTCGATACTCTGACCGTCCCAATTCTCCATTGTCCCGATTTTCCGACTGTCCCGATTCTTCGACCGTCCCGATTCTCCGGCTGTCCCGATTCTCCGGCCGTCCCGTTCTCCGACCGTCCCGATTCTCTGACCGTTCCGATTCTCCGACCGTCCTGATTCTCCGACTCAACCTCGAATGTGACGGGTGGTGCTAACCACACATCAATTAATTGCTGAACGGTAGCATAAAGGTGGTCTTGTTCTATGTATCGAGTTTAATGCATAAGTATAAAGAATGCATTGGGAATAAGGCTACTTTAATGAATTGATACTACCTTAATGGTTTATTCAGAAAGTATTACTTGGTCATTTAGTAAAGTTGGGAATGGTATTTTCTTATTACAATACTTCTCTGACGTATGCAGTACGTAACTAGCTAATTCCTGTTTGCCTCGCATTTCAATATTCATTTCTTGTTTATTTAATTAACATATATATAGATGTAAGACTGTTCCTATTTTTGTGAGTTGGTGCGAAGATTTGTCGTATCCGTTACACTGGTCAATTAAATTGCCTACATCATGTATCTTTGTTTGTACGTATGTACATACGTGCTGTACAGTTCGAATGTATTTCGGAAATTCACTTGTTTCTCACTCTCATCAACCATTAGTATGGGCGAAGAATTGGAATGGTCGGAGAATCGGGACAGACTGGGAAACGGGATGGTCGGAAAATCGGGGATTCCGCTTGTCCAAAAATGACGTTTTATACCATTGGTCAGAGAATCGGGACAGTCGGATAATTGGGACAGTCGAAGAATCGGGACAGTCGGAGAAAGGGGATTTTAGGGAATCAAAAAATAACCTTTTTTATCGTTGGACGGTGAATCGGGACGGTCCCGTGATTTTGAAGGATTGGAAACGAGAGACAGACGAAAATAAGTGCGCGTGCTGAGAAAAATAAAACATACTGCACAGCATTTAAAAGAATACCGTAGAACATAATAAGAACAAGAATGATCTGAACAAAATTATTTTCATCTTTGATCATTTCTTTACACATTTCAGTAGAGATTTTAAGATCAATTAATTTATTAATCAAATTTGATTTATCAAGTTCAATTGCATATCCATACTATGAAGCGTTGTAAGAAAGCAGGTAAACGTTCGAAATGGAATATTTGAAAGATTTCCCGATTTTTAACGATTTTTATACGCCGATCGATAGAACTCAACGCGAAACGTCAAAAAATAAGGATTTCTCGTCGTACTTTTAATTTTTGGCCATTTTGACTTTTTGAAAAATGTTGACTACCAGGATTATCTAAAGCGTCTTTTTGGGATTAAAAATGATGAATATGCGCGTCAAAAAACACTGTTTCTGCGGATGCTCTATCTTCCGAGAATTAGAAAAACTTTTCACGAAAACTCAACTAATATTCTCTAGAATATAATCAAAAATCGTCGTTTGGCGCGAAGCACCGGAAAAATTGGAACTTTTAGCCTAAAAGATAGCTAAAATGGCTTAAAGCACGATGTTTCCCATCACTTTTCTTGAAAAATCGCGAATACTTGCTGAGAGGTTAAAAACATTTTTACTTTGAGACAGTCAAACAACTTCTAGCCGTAAAGAGAACTAAAGACCTTTATCCATGGATGTGCAGCATTCAAATTCTGGGGTCCGACGCCGAAAACGGTAAAGAAAATTCAATTTCAATTTCCCCAGACCTTCACGCCTATTTGTGCCTCTAACCAGATGGGCTAAGGCGAAATTCTCTGAGGGGCTGCCAAAAAATTTCACCGAAAATCCAATTTTAGGGCCTATCGATTTTAGGGGGGTCCGTCGGGTATTAAAAGGGTCCAGACCAGATTTGCACGTGAGGTAGAGTTGTGTGTTCTAGACCCCCCACGGAATTAAAAATTATTCTCTTGAAAAAAGGAGGCAAAATGAAGTCAAGAAACCGATGAATATTAAAAATTATCTCTGAAAGTGCTTTAAATTGACCAGAATCTTGTGATAACGTAGATTTAACGCTATTTAGCACCCCCTCAGGCCGACTAACCCTCTCCCAGATCGGCCATGCTGTGCATCTATTGTTCGAACCCGCCCCCTCCTCCGCCAGACCCCCCACGCCTACGTGTGCTCCTTACTCCACAAGATCGTGTGCAGGCGACATAAGTAAAAAAAGAAATTTCAAGGCACGCCAAACGTCGCATTTCATGGACGCCCAGCATCTACAGTAGCGCGACGGGGACGACGGGCGTCAGCGGCGATCCATTTTCGTCGTTTAAAAGCGACTTGCTGCCCGAAGACCCGAAAATTCGCTTCAGCCTCTCGTCGACGTCGTCGTCGTCGCCGCCGCTGCGACGGCGCCGCGACGGCGGCGGCGATCGCTTAATTCTGAATGTCAGCGGCCTGCGGTTTGAAACCCGCCTTAGCACGCTAAATCGCTTCCCCGATTCGTTGTTGGGCGACGCGGACCGGCGGGCCAAATTTTTTGACCCGTCCCGCAACGAATACTTTTTCGACCGGAATCGACCCAGCTTCGACGCTATTCTGCACTATTATCAAAGCAACGGGCGATTAAGGTGGGCGGGTCGAATTCAAAGGGTGGGCGCGGGAGGCGCCCATGCATGGGCAGCAACCATATTTTGGGGGTTCGATGTGGCAACATCACAAAAAATGGCACCATAAATTCAATTCTAGGGGTCTATCAATTTTATGGGGGTTTCAGATTTTTTGGAGTTCGAGATCTCCCAGACCTCCACCCACGTGTGCGGGCGCCTCCATTAATTAAAGTTAGTTGGCAAGATAGGGAATTGATATTTTATAATAATTTTTGACCATCGGCTATCATAATCTCAACTTTTCCGATAATTGATTATATTTCCTAGTTTTCTTGGTATCCTCGAAGCCATATTTCTATAGTTTTCTTCCATTTATTAACATAAATTCTAAGAATCGTTGGCCCTTTGCGTCAAAGCTTCAATAGGTTTTGCTCCAATAGCTCAACTACACTAAATAATGAAGTGATTCAAGTCTCTGGATGTCTTTTCGCCTAAATTTCACCTCGCCAACGTCGAAGAAATTCAAGCGCTTTGTGCACAAAGATTTTAAAAATATCCAAATTTTTACGAAAAAATAGTACGGGAAATAACTTTGTATAAAAATAGAGAGTGTAACGGCTCGAAAATAACAAAAAATGTTTTTTCGGATAGTCTTGAGCATAGGTGGGCAGCACCGAAATTCTGGGAAGGGTGCTTTTTCAAAGGTCAAACAATGGTCTTAAAAATGGTGGTATGGCGAAAAAACACCATTTTTCAACGTTTCTCATCGAGTACTATCTATTGGCATGAAAAAATTGCAAAGAAACGAAAAAATGTTAAAAAATCGAATTCTGGGGGTATTCGGCCTTCTGGCGGGTGCTTACCCCCAAACCCCCCACGCCCACGTGTGGTCTTGGGGCTTTAGACTTACGAAATATCTGCGGGGCACTGGACTGGACACCTTTCTCAGATCGATCAATGTCAGAATTTTTCACCTTTTTTTTGTTCCCATAAACATTTTTTAAAAAACCTCTAAATACAGTATTTCACATCGTCAATTTTTTTACCTGTTGGCCTTTTGCTATTTACACCCAAATCATTTACCTCTAATTCATTTAAAATTATAGGATTCAAGGACATTGACTTAATGAATACTGCGCTTTTTCAAACGAATTGTTGACATTAGTATAAGGGTGTACGGTTTTGAGCCATCTTCAAATTAAATTTGCAATAATATGAACAATTCCGAATCCAATCCGGTCTAAATCAACAGTTGGAAACTGATGTCTCCCATTTTACTGTAATATTTTCATGTATTGTAGAAAAACTCAATACTCAAAAATGTATTTATTTATTTTCAATAAAATAATTTTGATTTTTCTTTAATTTATTCTATTCAATTAACTATCTTCATTTATTGCACTATCTTTATAAAGCTTAATATCATTTGCATTGTCTCTGGCTTCATTCTATTATTTTGCCTTGGATTTTAATCGCGCATTTGGTCAGTTTGATATAATTTATTCAATTTTTTACGGTGGAGAATTCTGGACGTGAAGGGTGAAATAAATAAATTTTTCTAAAGCCCCCTTTTTGGCCTCTAAAAACGGCGGATACGCGTCAAAAATATTCTTTTTTGGCGTTTTCGTCGATGAACTTTCTTTATAGAACGTAAAAATATGTAAAAATTACGAAAAAATTGTAAGATTCGGATAAATTGAACAAAATATAGTCAAACAATGAGTATATTGCGCGAAGCGCCGAAAATGTGACACTTTTGAGCGAGCAAGTGGTCAGAAACGCAATCCGCCTTTCTACGAATTTTTTGAAAATCGCGAATTCTGAAGCGTAAAAAAATTTCTCCGGCCGAAAATCTTTCGGGACGGAGTGACATGGGCGTGCGGGTCTGGGGTTGTCTGGAACCCCCCAGAATCTGAAAACCCCAAAGTCGATAGACCCCAAGAATTGAATTTTTGGGGGCTATTCTGGCAATTCGGCCCTATCGGACCCCCCAGAATTTGGTTGCCGTCCGTGTACGGCGAAACCCCCAAAATTCTATTTTAGCACTTTAAAAACATGAAATAAAAAAATGAAATGGCATAAAAATAATGTGAAATTTTTATGATATTTAACATTTTTATTTTCAAAATTTTTACGCCATTTTATTATTTTTATTTTACTTTTTTTAAATTTTTTTACAAAGGCGACCGATAAACGTGCCGTTGGACGTGTTCGCCGAAGAGTTGAAATTTTTCGACCTGGGCCCTGCGGCTTTCGACCGATTTCGCGAAGACGAGGGCTTCATCACCGAACGGGAGAAACCTTTGCCTGACAAGGATTTGCAGAGGAAAATTTGGCTCCTCTTCGAATACCCCGAAAGTTCTTTCGGCGCCCGCGTCGTCGCTTTCGTTTCCATTTCGGTTATAGTCGTTTCGATCGGCATTTTTTGCATCGAGACTTTGCCCATGTTCAAAAATTCGCCCCAAAATCAAACCAATATCAGCAATTTGGCCCTGGGCGAATCGCCCGGTTTCGGCTTTGACCGCAACGAAACGACCTCCGGTTAGCCGATTTTTAATCCGATTAATTTTTGGATAGGTTTGATCGGATTCTGATAGAAATATCGATCTATTTTAATTAACAAGGGTCCTAGAGATGCATGCGCAGCACGGGAATTCTGGGGGAGGGCTGAAATTACAAAGTGCTTTTTTGGGCCCAAAAATGGTAGTTACGCGTCAAAAACATCGTTTTTCAGCGTTTCTGACGATGCTCTATCTTTCTAGAGCATAGAAACATGAGAACATTTCGAAAAAATCAAAAAAATCGGAACGAATTGAACAAAATATAGTCAAAACATGAGTATAATGGCGCGAAGCGCCGAAAATCTTGCGATTTTGAGCAAATAGATAGCTAAAAACGCATAAAAATACTTTTAAGTAATCGCCAATTCTGGTGTGGTGAGGAGTGAAAAAATTTTTGCGGGAGTGGAAATTGTTCTAGGTTGGGTGAAACTCCCAACCGCCTCAAGGTCATGAATGGTCCTAAATTAAGCCCCATCTATACTTCACGCGAACCGCGCCGCAAACAGGTATTGCGGCCAAAGTATGCCTAAAATCAGTTTACCTGCGCGAATATTCTGCGGCAAAATCCGCTCGCCGCGCCGCATCATGCATCTATACTTCACGGGGCAAGCTCGCCGCGTGGACAAAAAAAGTGGCTCCAACTTGGCGCTCAGCGCTGTTCGATTGCCGCTTCGCAGCCGCTTCGCGCGAAGTGTTGGTACTCCTGCGAATCGCTGCTTTGCCGGACGCTGATATTCATTCGTTGTCAGCATTTTTTGTCAAAAATTCCATGGAAAGCTCATTAAAATTCATGATATTGCAGAGCTTACTTATATGTAGGTGCACTTGTACCTACATAGTTATATAGCTGTGAATAGAAGATAGGTACTTATAAGTACATTTTAAAAAATGAGCGATGAAGAGGATGTCGGCTTCGCCCTTCCTTGCTATATATTTTGCAAGAAAAAGCGCATAAGTAGGCGCTGGCTGGTATGTACGTCCAACGAATATTAGTCGACCAATTAAAGGTCGGTATCACGACCTCATTTTCGAGCTGCGCGCTAGAGATACAGAAATGTTCTTCAGCTATTTCCGTATGTCGCCTCAAAGATTTGACCATTTACTTGACCTTGTTAAACAAAATCTGGAACACCACAGCCAACTCATGCTCTTCCCGTGGGCGCATCAGAGCGACTTGCCGTTAATCGCAGGTTCGTGCGTGACGCAGATCATTGGAGCTTAATTTTTTCATCTTGCTTTATTCAATATTAGCACTTCTAAGGAAGATATTGCGAAAACTGATTTGAGTTCCACTAGAATGAGCTGTGTTTATACATTTTGGGACCTCTTTTACGATTTTTAAATTCTTTCTCTGTTTTATCTTTTCGTATTTCTTGCGAAAAATTTTTTTATCTGCGCTGTAAATGTTTAAGTATTATTGTTATATATTTGTGTAGCATTTTCACTGTAAAATTTGCGACATAGTTTTTATTTTTAAGCTTTTGCTCTAAACTTTTCAACTGACTCTACAATTTAATTTTGATGATTTTGCATCTTACTGAGTTTCGGTCTAATGCTTGAGATTTTTCGACCATAAAAATGTCTCACGGAACAGATAAAAATTATCCCTGTAGTTTGATCAAGCTACATAGGTATACAATTTTTCATTCCCATCTAAAAAAGAATCTTTAAAAAATACCTGAAAGTTTTTGTGCTTTTATTGTCTAGAAAGGAATAGCATAAGTATAATGAAATGATTTGATACTCGTTAAATGCAACAGAGTAGAGATAAGAGATGTGTACAGATCAAAAATCGAAACCATGATTGAAAAATCCTTTTTTTACAATATCTAGTCGAAAAAATTATTAGCAAATTGGCTAACTAACGGCAAAAATTGCTTAATATCGTCAAAAGGATGAACAAGTTGATGACATGAACGAAAAAGCTCTTAGGGTTACAAACGGCTTTAGCACCAGAACCGCTGCTAGGTCTAAATTTTCTGCACGATTGAAGCAAGGACATTTTTATCCATCCAATGACATCAAATGTAAAATTTTATAACCAGAATTACTCAAGTTATGGCCGCCTAAAGTTAGCTGCAGCCTTTTTGGCCACCCTGTTTATTTCATGCTATAGATCATCCCATCACTAATTGTTATTGGTTTTCATGCAAAGTTAACCACGAGAATTCATGAAGAGCAAAATACAACGAATTAAGTATCAACATTATTGGAAATTAAAATTAGGTACTGGTTTGCCCCCCTTCCTGCAGGAAACTCAGTTTACCCCATCCCCAGAACTTGTGTGCGTGATGGTCAAAAATGTTTGTCCAGCGGAAAGCGTCATAAATGAAGGTCTTGAATCAAAAAATCTCCAAAAGTGCTTCAGTCAGCATGCGTGTTTACTTTACTAATGTTTATGATTTGTAAATTTCTGAGCGGTGGTTTATATTAATTTAGATTGTTAGCTACGGGAGATCTTCTCCCAGGTCCTTCAGCTTAGGATCTTTGTTGTTTTTTTCAACTTTGCTCCAAATTAGAGGATAATTTTGAACCTCGTTGATCAGAGACGTATCAAAATCCATCATGATTTAATTAAGAGAAACGATAGCAGAATGGTATACTCAATAATTTTTCAAATGCCCCAATCGATACTTTATTGTAATTCAAAATTATTCGACGTCAACACCTCATTTGCATTCGCAAGAGCAATCGACTTTTTAACTTCTGCGGCGTGGCGATGAAATCGGGGAAAAATTCAATAATAGCAAATTTCGGTCTTTGCCGCGCGGCAGACGTATAGATTGAAAAGCGGCGAAAAAATTTTAACCTTAGCGAATTAGGCTGCGGCGCGGCGACCGCGTGAAGTATACTCGTAGATTGACTTGTCGCGCCGCGCAATTCGCAGGCTGCCGCGCCGCAGCAAGAAGTATAGATTGGATCAGAGCGGAATTTCTGCTGCATCCGTTGCGGCAATTTCTCGCCGCACCGCTCGCCGCGTAGTGATTTTGTGGACAAATCGTTAAAAAGGTCCTTATTTAGTCGTTTTTAGGAATCTTTTATTTACATTTGATCACATTCTAATCTAAATGTCGATCGATTGTATTTAATATGGATTGATTCCTCGTAATAGGAAGCACGCATGATCATGGAGCGAATGGGGTCCAAAAACATTTTCAAAACTCGGGGGTTGCGGAACTAGTGATTTTCCGGAGAAATGGTAAAACGCGCTCTTGCTTAAGCGCTTTTGGTATTTTTTTAGTCGGGAGTACCGATGTTTTTCACCAAATGGTTGTTTTTGACTACATTTTCTTGAACTTCATTGTTTTTTACAAGTCTATAAAAAATTCCAATGAGTAACTTAAAAAAATAATGCTTTTTACGCATATTCATCGTCTTCGTGCCCATTTGTTAGCCTGTTGGTTTCACCCATCCTCATAATTCACATGCTGTGCAGGTATGGTAATAGGTGAATCAACTTCAATTAACGTCGACTAATCTTTGATTTGCGTCGACGTTTACAGCTAACACAATTCGCTGATAAAACATTATTTTTTGGTTAAAACAGACCAATTCGGGTTATTCTTGATAAATTTTTCAGCTCGATTCGGCTAATGGTTTCAATTACGGCATTAAATTTGTGTAGCACAGTGATTGCAAGCCTAGTTTTATCACGGTTTTTAGCATGAAGTTTTACTCAAAATCTTTTTTAGCACGAGGTGTTCCCGACAAAAATGTGAATTTTTAGATAATTTATGTCAAAAGGTGCTTTCGTTGTCTGATTGTCGTTTATTTAAGCCTGATTGAGCCCGAATCCCGTGCAAGCAACAAAAATTTGTGCAATTCAAGCATGCGGGTCGCTAGAAATGATTAAAATTACTGTTTTTTCGTTGTATTTGTGCACCTGCTTCATCTGCGAACTTAATAATTTATTAGGCGCTAGGCGCCAAAAATTTTTTTGAAGAACTCCCGTTTAAGTTAATGAAACGTTTTGAGATCACTGCGTTTTAAGCTCCAAAAATGTTTGAAATAACAAAAACTTTCATCGCCAACAAAAACTAATTTCGGACGCGAAAACGTGTTATGAATCAGTAAAATCTTGAGAAATCACATCCATTTCTTATGTCGACAACTGCGTTAGATCAATAAAGAAGAGAAATTGTTCACTGTCTCCATACCATATAAGAATAGTCATTTATGGATTCAGGATTTTCTGTCAGGAGGAGCGGAATTCTAACTTTTCTAAAACTATGAAAGGTCTTATAAATTCGTTTTTTATGCTCCAAATATACGTTTTTCGCTGTTTCCTAGCGCGTAAAACAATTTTAAGAGAATGTGAAAAGTTTGAGTATATTTCACGAAATAAAGTCGAAAATTGAGTATGTAAAACATTTCCAAGGACTACCCCCTATAGGTGCACGAGGTCATGGTCGGCAGGGGTGGGGTGAAATCCCAAAAATCCCAAAGACAATTTAACGTTCACGATTTTTTTGCTGTTTTAACGATTAAAATGGTCAAAATAGCCTATAAAACGTTTTACGTGGTAATGTCGCATTTCAAAAGCATTTTTAGTCCGTTTTTGACTGCATTATATCACTTTTAACACTAAAAATGCAAAACTTAATCAATTTCGGGTTCTTTTTGAGTAAAAAGTACTGAAAAGTACTAATCTGGCGCGAAGCGCTGGAAAAATTTTGACGTTTTTACTGCTTTTGACCTCAAAAAATGATGCAAAAAAACGTTCCATCAGCTCAAAAATCGCCCGACAGTACCTGTCCGGCTGACACTTCCAGAGGGCAGGGTAATACCCCCTCACCATACGTGGGCAGCAAGAAAATTCTGGGGGGGTGCAAGATTTTTTTGAAGGTCGAAAAATGGCCTTAAAAATGGTGGTATGGCGATAAAAACACCATTTTTTCGACGTTTCTCATCAAGCACTATCCATTGGCATCAAAAAATTGCGAAAAAAACGAAAAAAATTTTCAAAAATTGAATTCTGGGGGGGGTATTTTGATTTCTGGGGGGGTATTTTGGTTTCTGGGGGGTGCATACCCCCCAAACCCCCCCCCCACGCCCAGGTGTGCCCCTCACCCTCACCCCTATTATGTATTATGTACATGTATGCCCCCCAACATCCCCAAGATCATGTGCCTTTTCTACTCTTTTTAGAGAATAAAAAGTTTTGGAAGAGAAAACATTTCGAAAATTTCGGAAATATATCAAATTTTTTGAAACTTCTGAACTTCCTTTCCCCAAAAATCCCCAAGATCATATGCCCTTAATACTGTTTCTTGGGGAATGGAAAAATTTTGGGTTTGAAAAATTTGAAAATTTCTAATAATTTCAAGATTTTTTTTTAATTTCAAAAATTACGAAAGCTTGAAAAAATTCAGAAATTTCAATAATTTTGAAGATTAAAAAAATCTTTCAAAATTTTAAAGATTCCTTAAATCTTCCACGATCCTGTATGGTCCTGATCTCGGGCGAATGTCCAGTCGTACTCAACGTTACCGTTGGCGCAGGGCCAGACATGCGTAGCATAGGAATTCCGGGTGGTTCAAATTTTATAGTGCCTTTTTTGGGCTCGAAAATCGTGCAGCATGAGCGTCAAGAAACATCATTTTTCAGCGTTTCTGACAATGCGCCATCATCCTAGAGCATAAAGCATGGAAAAATTAAAAAAAGATAAAAAGTCTAACAAATGGTTCAAAATATATTCAAAACATGAGCATATGGCGCAAAGCGCCGGAAATTCGAAACTTTAACGCTTTAAAATGCGTCATTTCTACGAATTTTCAGGAAATTTTTTGGAACTCGAAATTTAGGGAGGAGTTAGACCCCGACCATTTTAGGGGTAGGTGGCAGATGACCAAAAACGGCCAAAAACGCCTAGAGGCGGCCAAAAAATCCGATTTTTTTAAAAAATCCGCGGGAAGGGGATCAAAATTTTTCTGGCTTCGCGGCGATGGGGGGATGCCCCGCCCGTCCCTGTTACACGTATGCTTAAAATGCCCAACCGCCCAAGATCGCGTACGCGCAGATATCGATCGGTCGTCGCCGACGTCGGCGCCCGACGTCGACGACGATTTGTGGCACCAGTCGGCGACGGCTGGCCCGTTTTTTCGCATCGAAACGGCGTGCGTCGTTTGGTTCACGTGCGAACTGATCGTTCGGTTCGCGAGCTGCCCCGGTAAATCGTCGTTCTTCCGCGATCCGCTCAACGCGATCGATTTGGTCGCGATCGCGCCCTACGTCGCGACGCTGGTCGCCGCGGCGTATTTGGGCGACAAGGCGGTGGTCGCCGGCGGCGGCGGCCACACGACGTCGCTGGCCATTTTGCGCATCGTTCGACTCGTTCGCGTCTTTCGTATTTTTAAACTGTCGCGCCACTCGAAGGGCTTGCAAATTTTGGGCCGGTGAGCGGCGACTCTTATTCGAATTTCGTTTTTATTTTTAAAATTTTCATTACTTTCATTTCGATATTTTGTCGGTTTTTATTTTAATTTTAATTTTTTTACTTCGACTTTTGATTTAATTTTTATCTTTATTTTGATTTTTGGTTGATTTTGTCTTTTTTCATTTTGATTTTCGATCGATTTTTTGATTTTTGTCATTTTTGATTTGATTTTTAATTTTCGATTTTTTTTTAATTTGACTTCGCGATTTTGATTTTTAATTTTTATTGATTGTTTAATTTTGACTTTGATTTTGATTTTTTCAACGATTTTGGTTTTTCGAAAAATCGCGGAAAATAGGTTTTTAAAACGTTGAGTGTCAAATTTTCGGCGCTTTGCGCCACGTATGCGTTTTTTATTATATTTTGTTCAATTTACTCTAATTTTTTATGATTATTTTCGATTTTTTCGTTTTTATATTTGTAGAAAGTACGAGCACCGTCTGAAATGTCGAAAAACAGTGTTTTTGACTTGCATTCCAGAGATTTAAGCCCAAAAAAGGCAAATTTCAAGAATGTTTCATTTTGATCCAGACCCTATAATTCCCATGCTGTACTTCTATGCTAGAGAGTCGTTCACACCTTCCAGACAAACACTAATTAAATTAATTACGTAAAATTTATGGTATAAAATCAAATTAATTATATAATTAAATCAAAAATTATATAATTAAATTAATTAATTATTGTATTTTTTAATTAAACCCACCGCCTACGATTCACGCATCGGAAGATTTTTTTACAGAACTGCCGTAATGATCGCATTGGCATGCCGTCAAGCGAAATTCCGTGTTAAATTCTATAGTAACGTATTGATTTGTAAAGTGCGGACGACAGTTTAAATTCGCCTTTCATCGTGTTGAACTGTGAACGATAAATTTTATTTTGTATAATTAAATTGAAATTAAATTGTTAAATCAAACAATAAAATTTTATGTCAGCTTCTTTATTCGCCTAGTAACGATATCACTTGTAAACGTGCGAGATATTTGTATTTTTTGAATAAAATAATTACATAATCTTAATTAAACATTTAAAACTGATTTGGTGCCCTGTTAGGAAATTTATTCGAGACTCGTTTCATACGTTTTTGGATCGAGTGTAAAAAGTGTGAAAAATATAGTGCTCCAAGTTCATCTTTAAAAAAATTTTTACAGTCTCACTAGTTTTAATATTTTAATTATTCTGGCTTGCACCACCTGCATAAATAAATAATTATGTTAATGCTTTTCTTCCTCTTTTCCTATAAACTAATTTGATTTTCAATTAATTCAAACGGTCTTCTGAATATTCGGTTTCTAATCTTTTTCAGATTATTGAAATCGCTCTTTCTAACATTTAGTATCAAAGTTTTTGATTTATAACCCTAAAATCAACTTTTTTTATTTTATTCCTCTCTTTCCGATCGTTTTTTTCGATTTTCTTACTTCGCATAGCCGCTTCGCATTCATCGCATTTGGATGTGCGCAAAATTTTTGGTCAATGTTCGAGTTTCTTAATTATTATTTAAATTTAAATTAAAATTCGTTTTAATTTCCATTTTTTCGTCAAAATTTTTTAATTTTTTACTAAAATAAAAAAACGTCTTTTTTTCTTTCAAGGACTCTGAGAGCGAGTATGCGAGAATTAGCGTTACTTGTCTTTTTCTTATTTATCGGCGTCATTCTATTCTCCAGTGCCGTTTATTTTGCCGAACAAGACGTTCCAAATTCGACGTTTCATTCGATTCCCGACGGTTTTTGGTTCTCAAGTAATTTTATTTTCGTCAATTGCATATAAAAAAAATTTTTAATATCTTTTTAATTTTTTAGTAATAAATATGTAAAAAACAAACTTTGAATGAATTGATGTTTTATCCATTTTTCCGCTTAAATGCTCGCTTATCAATGTTTAGAATTGGTTTACCACATTTATCGGCCGGAAATGATATCAAGTTGTAAACAGATCTTTCACTCGATTTTATTTCTAATCAAAATAGCTTTGAAGTGTGTGTACGCTTTTTGCGCATTCAATTTTGTTTAAAATTTCTCTGCATTTCAAATTTATTCAAATTTGTTTGATTTTTTATGCTTATCACTTTTTAGTATTTATACCTTGTTCAAACTTTTTTAATAAGTTCTCGAGTCTTCTCCTGTTTTCTTTATGTTTTTTCGTTTTTGTATTTTCTAATATTTTTATCTTTTTTATTTATTTTTACTCTTTTGGTTAAAAGCTTAGGAAAGTTGAGATTAAGTTTCAAATATTGCCAGTCTGATTGATTTTTGAATTACCTTTATTAATAGAAGTTTGTGCATTATTGACAGCTGCAATCGTACTTGTTGTGCTTTTAGCTGCATTTGAATTTTATCACTAAATTTTATCACACGGATAGTGATTGAAGATGAATCTGAAGTAATCTATCGCTCCGAGAAAATTTTGGTTTTCATCTTTGTTATTTCGTTGTTTTTTCCTGCCCTTTTAATTTTTTCTCTTTCAAAGGATTACTTTTCGTCACGTGCTACATTTCTGCTGTGCGAATTTGCAAAATTATTTTCTTTTCGTAGTTTTATTCTGCAAATGCTTTAAATCTCATTCTAACTACGTCACCAGAATATGCTATGAAGATCGATGCTTTTCTAAATTTGACTTTTTAATGAAAAGTTTCTCAATGCTGTGCAATTTTTAATCGATTTTTCTAATTTACCTGCATCTGGCCCATTTTTTGAGCATCTATTCTGATGTTTAATGATAAAAAATGTGTCCGAAAATAATTTTATTTTTCAGTCATTACAATGACGACAGTCGGATACGGCGACATGAGGTCAGTTTCGAAATAAATATGTTATGATGCAATTAAATTAGATTAAATGGTACTTAACGCAATTAAAATTGATAAGATTAATATCAATTCAACAAATAAACAAAATTTTAATTTTAGGTAACTTTTAATTAATGAAATTTTCGCATATTTCCATACTTTCCTCGAATTCCGATTTAACGATCGCAAAAATGTGTTTCAAAGATTTTTCAAGGTTCTAACTAGGTTTATTTTATGATAATTGTCAATTTATTAAATAAATCGAACAATTATTCGATTTATCTAGTAATGGCATTTTAAAATTTATTCTTTCTGATTAATATTGCCAAAAACACCAAAATTGCTTACTGTGCACACAGGATCCTGGAGGGAGGCTTGGGTAAACCCCGCAAAAATTTTTTGACTTTTGCCCGGATTCTCGGTCTTTTCTAAAAATGAAGTCTTTTAAAATGTCCAGTTTCGAGCGTTCTCAATCACATTCCAATTTAAGCACATATTTTTCTAAGGATTGACTTAAATTTCGATTTTTGACTATATTTCGTTTAATTTTGTCTAATTTGTCTCTAAATTTTTTATCTTTATCATCCAGAACGAAAGCGTCGTCATAATCGTCGAAAATGCTTTTTTTACCCTCACCCATCGATTTACGTAAAAACTAGAATCGTAGAATAAAATTCTCCAGTCTCACTTCCATCCCCCGGAATACCTATTTAAATACGTTTGGATGTAGCTGCCAGACACGCATAGCATGAGAATTCTAGGGGTGTGAAATTTTAAAGTATCCTTTTGGGCTCGAAATCGTCTTGACGATTCTTAAAGAGCGCTAAAACATGCAAAAAATTCTGGAAAAAATATCAGAAAAATTCGAGTTATTCGGATAGAATGTTAAAAAATGAATGTATGGCACGAAACACCAAAGATTTGACATTTTTGAGTAAACAGTTGGCTAAAAACTATTCAAACTGCACAATTTCTATGAATTTTAGGGAAATCGCGAATTCTGTATGGTGAAAACTTTTTTGTGGTGGTTGAGATGGCGTGAAAACCCTGAAATATCGAGATTAATGGATGACTATAGATAAATTCGATAGATTTATCGATCTAATCTATATATTCATTCCAATCAAATCAATACAATGCCAGAAGAGAATCAGAATTTTTCACGATTTTCTACATACGAGTAACATAGGATGAACTTAGTTCAAATTGTCAGGTCATTAATTCATTATTCAGTTCGAGATGTCTATTCAAGAGGCAAAAATCCTTGTTGCTACGAACCACATGCAACACGCTTGAGCGGCCTGGCTTGAAATATTCGCAAAATGTGTCTAAATTGTGAAAAATCAGTCAAATTTGCGGTCAGTCTTTACAGATATGAGGCGGTTCTCTGCGGTATGATGTTTTTTTGCGGTGAAGAGAAAAGCTTTTAGTGATTAAAAACCGTGGCGTGTTCTTCAGAAACGTATTCTACGAAAATTTGTAGCACTGTCAATAGATGCACAGTATGACCGGTTTTGGGAGTCAGGCGGTCTGAGGGTCAAACGCGGAGCTTTTTTGGGCTAAAATGGCCTTAAAATTGTTATAAATACTGAAATAGCGTTAAGCACTTTTAAAGCACTTTTAAACAATCCTTCATTTTAATCGATTTTTGACTTTTTGCCTTACTTTTTCCTCAGAAAATTTCCTTTTTTAAAAAGTCTAGATCGCGGACCCCGTCCCCTAACCATGAGCATGCCCGCTGCTGACTCCCACACAGTAGCGAATCTAGGACTTTCCTCAGAAGGCGGTACCCCAACTTTTGTAAAAAGAGTCAGAAATAGGTCCAAAAATTTGCCCTTCTCCTGCGAAATAGCGTTTTTTCGGCGTTCTACATTTTCTACTTTTATTTAATATCAATTTTGACGCATCATTTTATCGAAAAAATTTTGAAATTTTAAACAATTTTGCGCAAAAAAATCATTAAATTTTTTAGACATAAGCGAAAATCCTGCGCGAAGCCCCGGAACATTAGCGAAATTTAGGCGGAAGAACGTTAGAAGCTTGACTTACTGCTCATTTCCTTTATTTGTAGTATTTGACGCGAAACGTCAAAAATTTCTAAAAGTAATGCTTGAATATAGAAGAATACTATGCTAAAATGAATGTTTCAGCTGTTGGAATATTTTAAAGCCTATTCAATGAGCAAAAAATGGCTTCCGGGTCGCCGAGGAAGTAAATAAATGTCATCAATAGGCATTAAAAAATTTAGAAATTATGATCACTGACGGCCGAAAATCGTTGCAAATTATATCTATTATTTATCTCGCCAACTATTTTTCGCCAATGGGGGCGGCCGCCCCTCCCCCCACCCTCTTCCTTAAATTAGCCCCTGCCCCCACAGGATTCCTAAGCTTCACACGGGCTGCGAATCTTCCCTACCCTAAATCAACTTCATTCAAGATCCTGTATGGCATATCCCTGTTGTCTTCGATCGATAGGCCGATCGGCTTATGGGGCAAAATCGTCGGCAGCCTGTGCGCCATCGCTGGCGTTCTCACCATAGCGTTGCCCGTACCGGTCATCGTATCGAATTTCAACTATTTCTACCATCGCGACAGCGATCAGGAGGAGCACCAGTTGCAACTCATGTACACCGTCGAGTCGATGCCGTGCGATTACGATCGCGTCGTCGGCGACGACGACGACGGCGGCGCCGACGACGACGATTGCTACGAATCGTCGACTAACGCTGACGACGGCGTCGTGGTCAGACGCGCCGTCGCCGCCGACCGTCTGACGTCGGCGGCTTTCATCGACGATGACGTAATTGAACGACGACGGCGTCCGCGGATGTGCCACCAGCGTCGCGCCTCGATCGACGGTTCGGCGGCGGCGGCGACGACGCCGGCATCGGCACCGGCGCCGTCGACGACCGTGACGGATTACAGGGCTCAGAATGGCAGGTTGTTGGTGGAGACGGATTTTTAAACCTTGCTCGTATTTTACGCGTATTATTATTATTATTATTATTATTATTATTATTATTATTATTATTATTTTTACAGGGTGTTCCATAAAAGAACAATACATTTGTTTTTGGTAAATATTCAATGAAATATTGGATGTGAATTACGAACAAATTTATCATTAGAAAGCGAATTTGATTGTGCATCGTACAGTGATAATAACTTGCGATCTTACAATTAAAACCTTGCATGCCAGGAAACTTTTTGCAAGGTCGACTTGATGGCATTATTACAGGCGTGAGTTGGCGGCAAAATCTTCTGTAGTCAAGTTTATTCTATCCTTGGTTCCATCAAAATGTTATTCAATGCTTGAAAACACGCTGGTCGACTAATGCTTTCTGCTGAAGCGTATCGCGGACTTGGCAATGTACCAAAGGGAGATTGGGTGAAATGGTGACCATTTCTTAGTTTTCAAGAAAAATAAGCAATTTTCTTCCACCACGAAACGGAAAATTCTGAAGCGTGAAAAATGACACAGAAATGATATGAGACAGTAATTTAATCGTATAAAATTGTGAGGAGTAATTTTCAGCGAATTCCACGATATTTGGATATATTTGCTGTTATCAACTCCTGATTATATTCAATAAAAAAATATTTGACTTTCTGCGATTTGACGGCTGCTCCCTGCACCTAATCTTCTTGGAAAATATTTTTCATCAAATATCAAGTTGATAGATAAATGTTTCTTTTTGAGCATTTCATATCACACGTATTAATTAAGCAATCAAATAATTTGAGCATTTGTGATGACAAAATAATTCTAGAGTGTTTGCAGAGAATTATCGTAAATTTTAAGCACAAAATTTTATGTTCACTTGCTTTAGGACAAACCTCTCGAAATTAGGCAATACATAATTGCACAATTCTTATGAACTAAAAAACTCTAATTTGTATTAGAAGAGTAGTTATTCTACACAACAATGTAAATTGCATGCCTCTAGCTTAGCTTGTTTCAAAGTTGAGATATTTTAAATATAAAATGTATTGTTTTTTATTGGAACACCCTGTATTATTATTAATATTTTTATTATTGATTTATTGCAAAGTTGAATGGCCATTATTGACTGCCGAGTCGGTCAAAAGATTTTTAACCGACGAATTTTCTGGAATAGATCACCCTCTTCCATGAAACAGCGGTTGCAGGCACACCTGGGCGTGGGGAGACGGTTTGGGGCTATGCACCCCCCCCCGAGAAATTAAAATACCCCCCAGAATTCAAAATACCCCTCCCAGATATTCAATTTTCAAAATTTTTTTCCGTTTTTTTCGCAATTTTTTGATGCCAATACATAGTGCTCAATGAGAAACGTCGAAAAATGGTGTTTTTTCGCCATACCACCACTTTTAAGGCCATTTTTTGACCTTTGAAAAATCTTGCACCCCCCTCCCAGAATTTTCTTGCTGCCCACGTATGGTTGCAGGGTCCCGGGCGTACATGGGCGGCGCCTAAATTTCGGGGGTGTCGGGTTTGGTGGGAATTTTAAAAATTTTCAATAGCTACGGTAGTACAGAAAATTTTATGATTAAATTTAAAAGACAATTCTTTTATCGTCTTCTATCCGCTGGCATGGAAAAATCGCAGGCCGTATTTAAAGAGCGGATAAAGCGACCGCCCCCCCCTTGGCCAAAAAAAATTCTGAAGGTAAGATAATGCACGGAAAGATGGAAAAATCGCACCTGTTTGTCGTCAAATCTTCAAATTTTGGGCGCTTCGAGCCAGATGTGAAGTATTTTTCATGAATTTGGCTCAAGAGCGGCCGAAAAACGACTCTTTCTCCAGCGTTTCACGTAAGAGAAAATTTTTTCTCTGAAAAGTTAAAATTTTATGATCTTAACGAATCGAGAATGTCGAAATACGTCTGAAAAGCGGTTTTTACGAGCTATCCCTACGAATTTGCCGAGATATATACGGATTTCTGTTGGGTCCTGTCCTATGCACAGCAGGGTTTGGGGGGAGTATGCACGCCTCTAGAAGTTGAAATAACCCCTCCGCCCAGAAATCAAAATACCCTCCCCAGAATTCAAATTTTGATTGCTTTTTTAGCTATGTTTTGATGCCATTGGATAGTGCTCGATGAGAAACGTCGAAAAATGGTGTGTTTTCGCCATACGACCACTTTAAAGACCATTTTTTGACCTTTTAAAATTTTTTTAACTCCCCCAGAATTTTGGTGTCTGCCCACTTATGGTCCGCCCCCCCCCCTTTCGCCGGATCCTGGATACGGGCCTGGAAAAATTGAACAAAAAATTTTTTACCATCAAATTCTTAGGTGGTCTATTCAATTAGACGGAGAATGGGTCTTTCGGATTTTGAAGTACCGGACCCTCAGACCCTCGTCGTCGTCGCCCGTCTGTGGGCTTTCCTATGCAAATTCGATTTTGACTTATTTTTCTAGCAGTTTAAACGGCTGATTAACAATTAAACTTTTGAGAAGTTTTTCGTTTTTCGCAATTTTACACGTTAAAGAGCTCAAAGGGAAATGTCGAAAAAGGTATTTTTACCTTTTTATTGCCGATTTCTGGTCCATTTTAACCCTCTCAAAAATTTTCGTGCTCAATCCGGAATTCTAGGATCAAGGTCCGCCCTTCATAGGTGGGCGGCGCCGGAGTTCTGGGGGTGCAAGAATTTTTCGAAGGTCAAAAAATGACCTTAAAATGGTGGTACGGCGAAAAAACACCATTTTACAACGTTTCTTATCGAGCACTATCCATTGGCATCAAAAAATTGCGAAAAAAAGTTTCAAAAATTGAACTGGGGGTGGTATTTTGCTTTCTGGGGGTGCATACTTCCCCCAACCCCTTACGCTCAGGCATGCCGCCCATGCGTGCTGCTGGGACGGTGTCTTTCACATGAAATGCTCTGAATTTGGATGGTTTCCTCGGCTATTTTGAGGGAAGAGGGAGTAAATAAACACTGCCAAAGGTCGAAAAACCCTTTTTTAACACAAAAAGCATTGTGCACCATATTATTAGTACTTAGAATTTACACATAAAAAATGAAAAAATATCTTGTGGGACCATAAATGATTTGAAGGGGTTTTCGAGAGTTTCGCCTCATAAATATTTTCAGTCTCATCTCTCAGAGATAATTTCACCCCCCCCCAAGTTTTGATTTTCCTGAAACTTCTCGAGAAAAGTTATGTTTTGAGCGTTTTTAACTATCTGTTTGCACAAAAGTGACAAATTTTCGGCGCTTCATGCCGTATACTGACTAATATTTGGTTCCATTTATTTGGATTTTTCGGTATTTATTCAAAATATTCTCATGTTTTTACCTTCTATAAAGGTGGAATATCGTCATAAATGCCAACAATGTTGGTTCTGACGCGTAATCACCATACGTGGGCAGCAAGAAAATTCTGGGGGGGTGCAAGATTTTTTGAAGGTCGAAAAATGGCCTTAAAAATGGTGGTATGGCGATAAAAACACCATTTTTCGACGTTTCTCATCAAGCACTATCCATTGGCATCAAAAAATTGCGAAAAAAACGAAAAAATTTTCAAAAATTGAATTCTGGGGGGTATTTTGATTTCTGGGGGTATTTTGGTTTCTGGGGGGTGCATACCCCCCCCAAACCCCCCACGCCCAGGTGTGGTAATCACTGATTTTGAGCCCAAACAAAAACTAAACTTTGAAAGATTTTCGAATTCACCCAACAGAATTCCTATGCTGTGCGTACCATTCAAAAAACAGTTTAACCCAGCCACCCTGGATCATGAGCATCTGTACCTGGAGTCACGCGTGGGGGTTAGGGGTATGCATTCCCCCAAGAAGGCCGATTACCCCCTCCCTCCTCAGAAACCAAAATTACCTCAGAATTCAATTTTTGAAAATTTTTTTGTTTTTTCCGCAAGTTTTTGATGCCAATGGATAGTGCTCGATGAGAAACGATGAAAAATTGTGTTTTTTCGCCATACTATGATTTAAAGACCATTTTTTGACCTTTGAAAAATCTTGCACACGCCCCCAGAATTTTGGTGCTGCCCACCTATGCCTGGAGTACACTTGCATTTTTCGCATTTATCGTCTTTACTAAATCGCTTCTTTTCGCCCTGCATGCAGTCTTAGGAACCTATCGGCTTTTGATTTGAAAACGTGAATTTGTTAACAGCTTTCTTGAAATATATTACACTTGCTCTAATTTTGCTTTTTGGGCAGAGAAAATTAGAAAAGACGATAATAGGGGGCCAAAAACGACCATAACATATCGTCTTTGTAATTTACTCTTCCTATGAGCAAAATTGTGGCTCATGTGGTACATTTTTAGGAAGCTATTAAATCTAAAGCAGACAGTTTCCTCCATGTGATTCAATGAAAGAGGATAATTCTCTGCAAGCACGTAGCTGTCCGTTCTATTTTGGGGGGACCAACACCAATTTTTGGGGGACTAAGCCCAAAAAAGCCAAAAATAGCACAAAATAACGTTTAAAAAGTCAGATACTTCTGGATTTTCGGGGATCCTAACCCCCTCGCCCATTCCCCCAGTTATACGTGCCTGATTCTCTGTGCCAGCCTCAACCTGGAGACAGACGGGCTGTTGAATTTTACTTACCCGACTCCGACTGCTTTTCTCCTTGGTTCCCGGTCTCAATTGTTCCACACCGATCAAAAAATCGCATAATTATTTCGCGGTTATAAGTGATCGCAGTGCGCATATCAACGAAATGTTTACGGGTTGTGAGAATACATACACGTTGTAGTATAGTCCAAAAATGCTCTTCTGCAGTATTATTACAAAATGATATATTCGTTTCGCTCAAGTTTCGACTTTATAAAATTTTATATTCTTTATGCGTTATTCGGCCCCCTATTTGCGTTTTGTAAAGACTTCGTAATTTTGTATCCACCTTAACCGGTTTATGTTAACTAAATCATTCGCACGTGATCCGCATCGCTCGTTTGTTGTAATAAAAGAACAAAGAAAGTCCATAATAGAACTGACGCATGATCACGTGATAGTACAAAAATAGTTTTTAATCGTACATGGGCAGCAACCGAATCCTGTGGGTCTGAAGCCAAGGTGGGCAGCACCGAAATTCTTGGTAGATGCAAGATTTTTCAAAGGTCACAAAATGGTCTTAAAAATGGTTGTACGGCGAACAAAACGCATCAAAACATTGCGAAAGAAATGAAAATGAAAAAATTTTCAAAAATCCAATTCTGGGGTTCTTTTGATTTTTTTGGGGGGGTGGATATTCGGCCCTCTGGGAGTGTGCATACCATAGGTTGGCGTCACCGAAGTTCACTTCTGAAGTGGGTGCAAGATTTTTTAAAAGTCAAAAAATTGCCTTAAAAATGGTGGTATGGCGAAAAAATCACCCTTTTTCAACGTTTTTCATCGAACACTATCTATTGGTATCAAAAAATTGCTAAAAGAACAGAAAACAAAAACTTCGAAAATCGAATTCTGGGGGAAATTTTGGTTTCTGGGGGTGCATACCCCCAAACCCCTCACCCCCATCCTACGTCCAAGCTATGGTGCATACCCCCATCAAAACCCTGCTCTGTGCGCCCGTAAAAAGTAAAGTTGCATCGCAACACTTATTGATTTCTTCAAACTTCTCTATTTTTCCTAGGCTTAGACTTAGATTAGCGTGGGTGCTATGTAGTACTCCCGCTTAGATCAGTATCACTCCCGCTTACTTAGGTCGATATACAGGCATTAGTTTGGGCCGCACGCCGTAGGGTTTGAATAATCGGTTTCTTTTCCTGTATCACAGTAAACTTGAATGCGTCTAAATGTATTCCACGTCAAACCTGCATTTTGGATTACGTGCTAACTTGTCTACATACTTCATCTTTTTTAGCAAAATAAATTCCTATCAAAAAGATAAATTTAAAGATGGCCTGTGATTTTTCCGAAAGATAAAGATAAAGATAAAATAAAAAATCGTCAAGATAAAGATAAACATATCGTTATCTCTATCTTGCTAAAAAGATAGAGATAAAGATATCTTTAACAACACTATTTATAACATCTTTACAATTTAATTCTAGAATAGCCGGAAAAAATTTATTTTAATCGAAATGTGATTTTATTTGGAACTTGGGTTTTATTCGTGGTTAAAGCTGCATATTGGTGTGGGTTGAAGGGTAGGGAGGGAAGAAGACTATTAATGCATAGCATTAGCGTCTGAAGGGTGAGCTAGAAAGCTTTTTTGACTTAAAACGGCCTAAAAAACTTAACGCTAATAGTGTAAAAACTGTGTTAGTCCATAGTTTCTTGTCGATTTCAAGCAAATTTTGCTAAAACTTTCGATGTTTCATCAATTTCAGCGTTCATGTCTTCCGCAGTATATTTACCATTCTGAGGGTCTAAACCAAAAGGTGCACAACAAGTACGATTTGGGGAAGGCCGCCGATCTGAAAAGTCGCTTGAAGAAATTTCTCTCATTCAAAATAGTCTCAAAACTTAATATAAACGCTAAAATAGCATAAAACTTGCATATTTATTCAACATATCTAATGAATTTTACGCATGTCTACAGAAATAATTGATTTTTATTCACCTTCGGTCTTCATTTTGCCTCACTTTACCCCGGAAAATTGCTCACTGTTCCTTTCTGGGAGTATTTGCATGTCTGATTTGGATTTTGATTCCATTCAGAATCCGCAAAATTCAAAAACCCCATGCATTAATTATTTTTGTATTTTATTTTTTATTACGATTTTTTATGATAATGATTAGAGCTCAGTGAAAAGCGTCGAAAATTGTTGTTCGCTCTACAACTTATTCATTCGTCTTCTGACCTTTTGAAAACTTTTCAGACCCGGACCGAACCATTTCCTAGAATTCAGGTCCTGTCATTGTTTCATTGACACCATGCTAATGCCTCTTCAAAATATTCTTGTTAATATTTTGTGTACATAAATAACAAGCAAATACATTTTCTATTAAAGATCTCAGAAACACAAGTTATCGTTACAGAACTAGAAGTAGAAACAAGACAGATCAGACCATCGGAAATAGCCAACGAGGTAAACAAGCTAAAAAGTAGGGGAAACCTGTATGTCGCTTTATTCAGCTAATCAATCCGTTCATCAAGTGTGCAAAACAAAACGAGGAAAGCCATGATCGGTTTTAATTACATAAATTAGAAAAAAACAGAAAAGCAGGGACCTTATGTCACCTTAATGTAAAAATGTTTCAAGAATTTTAGAACAGACTACACAGGCACAGCCCACAGCCAAGTTAGCTCAAAAATTTAAAACAAGGGTTATTTGACCTGCAATTTTTGCCCAAAATGAAAAACGCACCTAAAAAATGGCCTAAACGTGCAATTTTATGGTGGGCGAAACAGGCACATAGCTGGCCGCTCTATTTTTAGGGAGACCGACACCAATTTTTGGGGGACTAAGCCGAAAAAAGCCAAAAATGGCACAAAATAATGTTTATAAAGTCCAATTTTTCCGATTTTTCTGAATTTTTGGAGGTCCGTCCGAACCCCCCCCCATTCCCCACAGAGATACGTGCCTTAGGCGAAATATTTCAGTCTGCTTCGGAGGGGGTTGAGGGCACGACGACCCTTTGGAGATCTCTCATCCCTCTGCATTGCTACGAATATTAAAACAAGTAGGTACAGGAAAACGAAAAATACATGGAAAGGTTTTTCGTTTGCTCTTTTAAACCAAACACTTGTCATCCGTCAGGTGACCGGTGCCAGCAAACGGTTCTAAACCTTTGCTTGGGGGTCCCCGCCCATTTTTAGTCGGGGAGGGCATAAACTAACCTCCAATTTTTTGCCGAAAATAGTCGAAATAACAAGTTTTTGTCCCTAAAATCAGGGGTAGGGTTCTGAAATTTTCTGGCTATGGTGGGATGGGGGATGATCAACTTTGGCTAGGGGATAGGTACCTCATCTGTTGAGTCTGTCAACTAATGACACTCACTTCGATAGCACCTCGCTTCAACAGTTTAGAGTGCTGCTATGACAGGCAAATCTGAGAGACACTTTTTTACGTTTGCACTGCAGACATTTGTCTCGTCAGCCAGTGTAGTCTTTGACAAATGCCATAGCTGATTTTAAAAACTTGATTCGCACAATGTCGAACGTGATTGTGAGTGAATTTTAGCAAGTCTTAAAATTAAATCAAAAAATATTTTAATCAAATCAATTACAAAGTCATAATTACAAGTAATAATAAAATTATGGGCGAACTATCAAAATCGAAAGGTTAAAAATTATAATTTTTCAAATCAAAAATTCAAAATTAATTTATGATAAAAACACTCCTTATCTCCAATAAGTTTAAATCATATAAATTATTCAGAAATTTAGAATCGCTCAAAAGAATCTAAACGGAAATATTTAGTACCTGCTTCAGGTTTTTATATAGGTATCTCAGGAAAGAAATGAAGATAGAAGATGCTCTTCGATGTTGACCTTACTTTTACGATAGCACGGCAACTCGTCATTTTCGCTATAAAATTTTCCATTCTTTGAATCTATGTACCACGAATTGGCGTGGAGGTCTGGACCAGATCTGCGCGCAGAGGGTTTTGGAGAGTCTGGATCACACCTGGGCGTGGGGGGTTTGGGGGGGGTATGCACTCCCCCAGAAACCAAAATACCCCCCCAGAAATCAAAATACCCCCCAGAATTCAATTTTTGAAATTTTTTTTCGTTTTTTTCGCAATTTTTTGATGCCAATGGATAGTGCTTGATGAGAAACGTCGAAAAATGGTGTTTTTATCGCCATACCACCATTTTTAAGGCCATTTTTCGACCTTCAAAAAAATCTTGCACCCCCCCAGAATTTTCTTGCTGCCCACGTATGGTCTGGATGCCCCAGAATAGAAAAATGGGAAATTTTTTCGGGGAAAACGAGGCAAAATAAGGCAGCAATGCATAAAAATTCAAAAATTTCTTCTAAAAGTGCCTCAAATTGACCAGAAACTGTATAATGACGTTGTTTTAGCACTTTTTTAGTGATTATATTAATTTTTAACTTCGTTTTGGCCAAAAAGCTCAGTTCTTGACCCCCGGCTGACCGCTCCTAGATGGGCCATGCTGTGCATCTATGGTCGGGCTGGACCCCCAGAATCTGGTTGTGACTTCCAGCCCCAAAATCCATTAACTCTAAGAATGGAATTTTGGGTGTTATTTTTTGGCAATGTTGCCTTATTCATTGGACCCCTCCCCAGAATTAGGTTTCTGCCCACGTATGCTCACAGACCACAAAGCTAGGAACAAAAAATGGACTAAAGGTCTGGTACTGATACTTTTCTAACACTTATCAAGAAAATTCTAGAATAAAAATTCCTTGAGTAATTAATAACGTGCTCTTCTTGCGCCAGGCCCTTAGACCAACATTCATATTCCTGAAGGATAACAGTGAATAGAAAATTGCGGAAAGTCACGAATAAATGTATCAATAACTTCATTTTACATGGTATGGGCATTTTGATTTGAATGTACAAACCCTCATCTAAAGATCCCACGCCCAGTTCGTCTTTGCCATATATGTACAGCATGGACGATGGTGATGTCAGCCGGTTTGGTGGTCCAAGAATTGTTTTGCGCCAAATACCTCAAAAATTAGAATGATAGCTAAATCTGGTCCGCTTTAAGCATAATTTTTATCCGTTTTGCCATCATTTTGCCTCATTCTTCCGGAATAATTTCCGACTTCTCCATTCTCTAAACCTTAGATGCTCAGCATAGCCCATCTGGGGATGACGGGGTCAGCCGGTCTGAGATAGGGGTTAAAGCTGAACTCGTTTTTGCCAAAATTACCTCAGAAACTGGTATAAGCACTAAAATAGCACAAAACCTACGTGATTACACAGTTTCTGATCAATTTAAAGCACTTTTAAGAATAATTATCAATTTTAATCCGTTTTTAGCCTTCCTTTTCTCTCATTTTCACAATAAACTTTTCCATTTTTCCATTCTGGTGTAGTCTAGTGTAGACCCTAACCACCCTCACGTACATGTTCTGATTTGACCCCTAGCAGATTAAATCCCAATAGAATGTGCGAGTATTGGATTCGAGAAAAATTTTGAGAGCTACACCCTTCGGGAAACCAGCATGAATTCCTCTAAATTTATTTTGTTTTGTATTTTGAAATTACCGTTGGTTCCTGAACCACAGTACGCTAAGTGTAACGAAATGTGGTTGAAAAACACCTCTATGCTGGTTTTTGGACTGCCCTCTAATCAGGTTTTAAGTCGTGCCCTAAAAATTATAGTTAAAATAAAGTAGGCTTTAGAGGCTTCACGTAGAACTTGGCAGCGTGTAAATAAAATTATTACGAGTTAGTTGTAGGCGTTTAAAGTTTACACTCTGAGGTAGACAAAAATTTGCGTTGTACCTCTTGTTTTAGTTCACTTGCTTCTTCGGCTATAAATCAGGACGTGCAAGGTATTGTAACAACAAGTAATAGAAGGGATAACACATCGCACTTGGACGCGTTTTTTTTAAATCAGTACAAAGTTAGGTATGGAGGTGTAAAGTTAAAAAAACATGTTTTTAGACCGTTTTTGTCTGCTATCTTCTCCGGTTATGAATTGGGTTGTGTTAAATATCCGAAAAAAGAAGCTCGTGTAAATGGTTACCCAACGCACTTGGTTGCGTTTATTTAAACTTAGTACGTAGTTATTCCGGGCGGTGTATTGTGCTAACTATGGGGTAAAAACGTCGGTATTTTTTGGCCGACTTAAATGAATATGTATTGTGAGACACGATTTTAATAAATACTGCGGTTGTTGGGCCTAATTTTTAAATATGTATGCGCATGCAGTCTTATATACTGACCTTATAAGCGTATAGGCTCATAACTTAATGCTATACCTACTTAAGCACAGTAGGCAAAACAAACAACCAGCTCATTGGTCTCAGGCCCTTAGCCAGGATTTCCTGACCAGGGGTGCGAGCACAGTTTTATGTGTGACCAATCAAGCAGAAGTTGTTAAATCTTGTACTCAGCTTTAAAAATTGATCAAAAATGTAGCTTGAAGCGTTTAATTTCCTAAGAGATAACACTATCTTGACTTTTCCCATCCTTTTTCATAAATTTTAAAGCTCCTTTCGTTTTCGGTGCCATTTTTCTTACTTTACGCGGAACAGGGGGTAGGGCCGCACCATCCGCACCCCCTGGCTACGGGCACGATTGGTCTATTGGTGAGAGGGTCGGAATAGAGATCGAGAAGTCGTGTGTTCGAGCCAAGCAGCGAGGGTACCTTTTATTATTTCAAATTTCATAAATGTCATGAAAAGCCGTGAAAGCTATATAATTATGTAGGTCGGAATAAAGAAAGGAAACATACTGCACACTACACTTCATCACATACAATAATGGGATCAGGCAGGACCCCCGAGAATATGAACCCTCAAAAAGGAAAACATAAAGCATTTTCATGTAACTTAACGGCTAGAAATTGGGGAGGTCTGCGGCCATTTTTAGGGGTAAGGAGTTCAATGATTTTCAATTTCTGCTCCAAAATAGCAAAAAACACCTAAAAATGACCAAAAAAACGCAAGATTTTTTCAAAAATTCCAAAAATCGGGAGGGAGGGCGGGGGGTCAAACATTTTTTGACTTTGGGGTATGGGTGAACGACCAACTTTGGGTGGGGAACCCCATCCCCTTGTTATACGTCTAGGCATGTTCTTCATTATGTCACTGATTTATTCAAATATTGTTAATAAAAACGTGGGTACAAGCAAGGAAAATGCTCCCATGGAACAAAAAGAGGTGATTATACTCGGAATAGCGCTTTATTAAGAATATAAACGCAGGGGACTAGGAAAAGGCTACCTATGTACATATATGCCTAAAGTCGCAAAATCTGTTAAAAATCAGATTTTCTTAAATCAATGCAAAAACTTGAAGTATAATCTGCGGCCTCTGAAAAAGTGTAACTTTCTTTAAACAATTTTCAATGCTTCACATAAGAGTATATATACAAACATAATCTAAAATATACACTTTTTGTGGATTGCTTGCAAATTGCAACGCTGACTAGCTTCATATCGTGACTGATAGAGAACTGAACTGATATTGTATTTAAAAGTGTTTCAGTTTGTTACCATGAGCGTTATAGCAAGCAAACCTGGCTTTCAATTGGTTAATGCACACAATCGTAGCGGGCTTGCAAGCACAGGTGGGCAGCACCAAACTTCTAGGGGATGCAAGATTTTTCCAAGGTCAAAAAATGATCTTAAAAATGATATTATGACGAAAAACACCATTTTTTACGTTTCTCATCAAGTACTATTCATTGGCATCAAAAAATTGCGGAAAAACAAAAAAATTCAAAAATTGAAGTCCTGGGATAGGTTATTTTGATTTCTGGGGGTGTTCAGGCTTCTGGGGGTGCATACCCCCAAATCTCCCACGCCCACGTATGCGTGCAAGTGTACCTGTACCTACCTGTTGTCTGTTCCACCTAAAAAGTCGCTCCTAGGTTATTCCATCTAATGTCCCATAGCTATTGCATGGCTAACTTGCTGCTTTTTCAATCTTTTCTTGGTTCACTAGTTATTTCAATAATCTGCAGACCGCAGAATATACATGCTTTGATTTTTTGCTTTGCTCGGATTTTTAACAGATTTTGCGACTTTAGGCATATGAAGTAGGATAGCTTTTTCCTAGTCCCCTGCTTTTATTTCCTGTTATAAAGCTCAATTCCAAGTATGTATATTCACCTTTCTTTGTTCCATCCGGTGCATTTTTCCTTGCTAGTGTAAAATTGACTGTTTAATTTTTGAATCCTACATAAAGAAAAAATCTCAAATATTTAATGTAAGAGCGTCAAATATGCTTGTTTAACGCGAGAACAAGGCCCTGCCCTTTTTGGTGTGCACCGTTTTATTATAGAGCCGAGGGCACTGTTAATTACTTTAAATTATCATAGGTAGCGCGTTAGCGCGTACCTATAATATACTTGGGTACCCCAACACATGTTCCCCCTCACAGCTATAACGGCACACATCCGGGAGGTGCGCTTTTTTCAAAGGTAGACAATAAAGAAACTTGGGACCCCCATTTTTTTCTTGTTTTCACTCAAAACTGAGCTAGTCGTGAGTGTGTAAAGTTTACACCGAAAATTCAAATGATCGGCGGAGGGCCAATTTTTTAAAATGTTTTCCCTGATTACTCGGTTACGAATCTGGTCTTAAAATTTCTTAACACTTATTAGTTGTTGCACAGGAGTGTAAAGTAGACGGTTTTTTACTGTTTTCATGTGCAGAAGCATATCTAACTCAGTTTTACATTCTATGCAGTCTGATTGGTTTCAAAAGGTAGACAGTTATAAAATCTATAGGTATGCCTTTTTATTTTTTCTATAAAGTAATATTTTCAATTTTAGAGGCGGTTTATTGTAAAGAGTCTGGGATGGAGAAATATTTTTTCCCTGTCATATTCTCCGCTTAGTAGACAGAACGTGGTAATTATCTTTTAGATGTGCCTCGTCCTAAGCGCTAAACGTCAAAATTTATTTTGTTTCTTTACAATCAATATTGCGTTATTAGTGCAGGTTAAACTTTACACTGAAATAATTTTTTCCGCCCACCTCGTCGTGGATGATGAATTCTTTGAAAAAATGTTCTCCGTAAGGTCAGAATAACGAGTCTGACCTTTAAACTTTTCTACAGCCAGTGTTTGTTGAGGTATGAAGAGGCGAACTTTGAATTATACATCTATTTTCTAATGCCGACAGATAACTCCGTATTGCATATGGTTTGATCAGAGTTTTCTTATTTCAGAGGTTTTTGACTCGTCTTTGATAAATAATTATTTTTATTATCATAAATGCACTAATCCTAAACTTCAGTAGAATGATGAATATTTTTCAATATATTATAATGAAGCTGAAATCCTGGCTACGGGTTGAATTGGTGCAATGGCTGACGTATCCGTTCTCGCATGAGGATTTAAAAAAGAATAATGGGTTCAAGTCTTCTGAATACTAAGTTTTTTCATTTTTTAATTCTTTTGGCAAAACCATGCACTTCATTTGACTTATTCGTCTATTTAGGTTCTGCAGATCACACAGTTTTAGTTTTTTGAATTTTGCCTCAGTTCTCGAATGGGAGTGTAAAGAGTGCGAAAATCTGGGGGTGAAAAGACACATTTTGGTCAAGTTTTCGACTTGTTTATGTCTGCCAATAAGTCCGGTTATGAGTTTTGAGAAATTTTTTCTGACAGAAATGTACTACGTATCAAGGAATATCTTTTGCTTACCAGCAAACTGTTTCTACAATCAATACGCAGTTAGTACCAGGGGTTTAAACTTTACACTCTAATGAATGAGTAAAAAACAGATTTCGACTAAGATTTCTCTGCCAAGTTTTTCGGTAATGAGTTGGGATGAATTGAATAAAATTGAAATTAAGTAACTTCTGAAGGCAAGGCTACACTTCGAAGCAGGCCGCGTTAAAAAAACGTAATATGGAGTTCTTAATGGGGGTGTAAAGTTCGAAATCTGAGGTGTAAAATGGGCTAAAAAACAGGTTTTTTTCGTATTTTGATTAGTAAATCATATCAAATATTTTGCGGAACTTAAGTTTGGCATATAAAAACGTACTACAATCAAAGGGCTACAAACTGGCCCGAATCGAATTTATTTACACTCAATGGGGCGTTAGATTCAGATTTTTAAAGTTTACAAAGTGGTGGACAGTGGAAAATACGTGTTCGTCCATTTTTTGGTTCGCCACTTTCTCGTATCAGAAGTCGGGCGAGGTCGAATAGGATAAAAATAAAGTACTTTCTAAGGGGTACGCGTCACAGCAAATGGCGTTTGTTTACATCAATATTTAGCTTTTTCGGAGGGGTAAAGTCAAAAAATGGTGGAGTTGAACGTGTTTCTGTCTTGTTTTTTTCTGTCAAGTTCTGGTTTATGAGTCTGGAAATAATCTCAAGTCTAAAAATGAACCATAAACCAAATATGATACGCCAGGTTGTTTGCACTCAACAGTGGTGTAAAGTGGTTTAAATCTGATATTCATTTGTCCTTGGGCCATTGTGGAAACTTAATTTTTTCATAAATGTTGATGGTAATATCAGAGTAATGTACCAGGAATTAAATGTGAGACGCCAATTGAGCACGTTTGCTTACACTTAACAGTGGTGTTAAGTAGTTTACAACTGATGTTTATTTGTTCTCGGCTCAGTGTGGAGACTCAATTTTTTCATAGATCTTAATCGTAATTTCAGAGTGATATTAGAATTACAAATCCGACTAAAATCTTCTTTACACTCTGTGGTTGTGTAAAGTTTACACTGCGTATTAACTTTAGTTCTAGAGCCTTGCGGAAGCTTAATTTTTTCAAAATATTCTACGTTAAAGTCAGAATTAGGAATCTGACTGTTAGTTTTCTCAACACCTAGTAGTTGTGTAAAGTTTGCACTATTCATTTGTTGTTAATACGTAGTTTATCCTACACATTTATTTTACTTCCGAAATCTGAGCGTTAGTATTCCTTACACTTGATATTTGCGTAAAGTTTATGCAGAAAAACTTTGATCTGTTTAAATAATGGAAGGTTGTCTTGTTTAAAAAGGATAATGCTGATGTTAATAACAATATTGTTTTCCGCGTTCTTCGACTGCTGTCATTGTTGTGACATGTTACTGTATGTGTTTACTGACCGACTCAAATCATGCTAATTAAAAGTAGGGCGCTAGCGAAGAAAAATGCTCCGATGGAACAAAAAAGATGAATATAACTTGGAATTGTGGATTATCAAGGATGTAAAAGGAGGGGACTAGGAAAAAGCAATCTAAAGTCGCAAAATCTGCTAAAAATCACACTTTCTCTAAGCAACGCAACAAATCGAAGTATATTCTGCGGCCTGTGAAAAAGTGTCTTTTTGAAATAATTTTCAAATGTTTCAGATTAGAGTGTATAAAGAAATCTATGTTTACTTTTTTAAATTGTTGGCAAGCAGCAACGCTGACTAGCTTCGTATCCTGATTGATAGAAAACCAAGTGGTATTGTATTTAAAGTTGTTTTATTTTAGTTATGAGCATAATAGCAAGCAAAGCAGGGGCCGATAAATTAGTGCACACGATCGTTACGGGCATGCTAGTGTACCAACATTTAGTCTGTTTCGAGTCAACTCACGCGTTTCTTACTGTTTTAAACCAACAATTTCTTCAATTGTTTTGGATGCATCGATGTTTGCAATTTCATTCAATTGATTTAGAAAGACTGTTACTCAATATCATTTCCCATAGCTACACACTGCATAGCTAACGTGCTGCTTTTTCAATCATGTTTATGGTTAAATATTTATTTTAATCTGTTGGCCGCAGAATATACTTCGATTTTTTGCGTTGCTTAGAGAAAGTGTGATTCTTAGCAGATTTTGCGACTTAAAGTAGCTTTTTCCTAGTCCCCTCCTTTTACATCCTTAATAATCCACAATTCCAAGTGTATTCATCTTTTTTGTTCCATCGGAGCATTTTTCTTTGCTAGTGATTTCATATTTCAACTTTGCAGATTTCATCGCCTAACTTTAATTCTTGAAAAAATACAAACGAAGCTTATTCTTGTCAAATCTTTATGATTGATAATAATATCAAATAGACAGTTAGGTAATTATGGTATCTACTAAAACATGGAGAAAAATGTAATGATAATATATAAATGATAAAATAAAACTAACAATAAAAGAAAGGTAGAGGTAAAAGCTAAGCATGCTAATAGTATGAAAGAAAGAAAAGACGCGAGATACAAATGTTCTTAAAAATAATAATATGAGAAATTACAGCTTTTACGAAGCAAGAGTGAAACGCATTGTGAAGTAAGTACATAAGTCGTAATAAAAGACACGGGGTAAATTTTTACTCATAAACACATGTTATACCTACGCTGTAAAAAAATTGAATGTTTTTCGACAATTGATTCATTGGACTGACATGCATGTAGCGTACGTATTAGCTTTTACCATTAATTAAACAATTTTAATTGAACAAACTCAGCCACGCGATTTTCAACATGAAGTTTTGTTACACTGATCGATTGTAGAAATATGCGATTAATTTGTATTGTAATGAATTTATTCCCCGCGGGGAATGGGCCGAACCCGGAGGTACTGCAATACCGGGACGACCCGCGGCAAGGGCGGAGCAAGCTCCACTACCTCGCCAAGAATGCAAAAATCAGAGTAATCTCATTGTGATCAGTAGATCACGTATCAGAGATTAAGCTGATAAGAACAGAAACTAAACTTTGATCTGAGCAAAAAGCCCGAGAAGCGATACGCGAGGGAAATAACACTGCTCATATAATGAATTTGAAACATCTTTTCTACGGGTTTAACTCTATTTTTATATTGAGAAGGATGAAAGGAGCTGACGACGTCACAAAACACGGGTACTGCGCACACCTGGCCGCCGGAAGGGGTTGGGAGGTATGCACCTCTCCCGCAGCTACCAAAATACCAAAATACCCCCCAGAAATCAATTTTTGAAATTTTTTTTTTGTTTTCGCAATTTTTGATGCCAATGAATAGTACCCGATGAGAAACGTTGAAAAATTGAGTTTTTTCGCCATACCAGTACCACCATTTTTAAGGCCATTTTTTAACCATTGAAAAATCTTGCACCTGCTCCCTCAAAATTTTCTTGCGGCCCTCCGGGATAAAATAGTGGAATACGAGGACGGGATAGAATATTTTGGTATTACAGAACGAAGAAAAAATTGTTGTATTTCAGGAATGAAGTTAGCATGACAGAACGCGGAATAGCGCCGTTCCAGGCGCTAATCTCACGATAAAACGGCGGAATAAAAATAAGCGGTATGACAGAGGGCGGAATAAGTTATCTCAGGAATAAAAACGGTTGCTTTTATTCCGCCATTTTATACCTGGTCATAGAAGATATTAGACAGCGGAATAGTAGTGAAAATCGTTTCTAATGCGATTTTAAAAGGAGTAAAAGTATTAAAAATTTTTAAATTGGAAAGGTAATTGATTCCTCCTTATCTAGAAATTTAATATGGTTGCTCTCGTACACAAAATTTTCTAGTTGCGCGTTTGCCCCATGTAATCAACAAGTTGATAGCGAGATTCGCAAATGAGTACCTTACTTACACAACAAGGTAGTTTTTTCATGCGCAAGCTATCATAAATTTTTTTGATTTCAATGTCAATATTTCATTTTCATTTTCCGTAGGAGCAAACAAGCCGCATTTATTGAACCGAATCATAAAAAGTTTATTTGGTGATATTTGGCAGTCCCATTAACTCAATGCATCAATGCAATGAGTTAATGGGACTGCCAAATTTTCAATATGAAGTTTTATTTCACGCAGATGGATCATAGAAACGCGTGTACACAAATACTTCACGTTTGTATTTACGTCGTGTATTTTCAAACTAATTCGTACGTGCCGACAGTATGCAGCATGCGCTGGACATCCAATTTATACACAAAACCTATGGAATGCGTAACTAAATACTGGAATAGATACACTTATCCCAGGAACAGCTATTCCTCGCGTATTTCGCGTTCTGTCATACCAAATTTACCTATTCCTAGGGGCCGTATGACAGGACGCGGAATAAGTTATTCCTGGATAGGCGCTATTCCAGGAATAGCTATTCTCGTAATAAAATTTATTCTCGTGATAACTATTCCTGGGTTAAGGGCCGAAATAAGCTATATCTGGAATGAGAAAATTCGGTATGACAGAACGCGGAATACGCGAGGAATAGCTATTCCTGGGATAGTTCGAATTTATCCCGAGATAAAATCGTGCCTATCGGGCGAATTAGCATAATTGATTTTATAGCAGCTTTTATGCACGTTATGTGCACTTGAGTGAACAGTCGTCCTGCGCGTTGCATAAGTACCTCATTGCATTGTCCAATGCGCTTTTGACTAGTTCGTTATTTTGGAAATGTCGTTTATGTCTCGACGGAAAATTCGTGATTCAAATTTTAGTAACATCGAAGTGCACGTATTAATTGAAAAGATTCGGGAAAGCATTGACATTATTGAAAATAAAAGAACTGATGGTGTTAATCTGAAAGCAAAAAAGCAGCATGGTTGTTGATAGCAGGAGAATTCGATTCAAACCCTGATTGTCGTTCAAGAAAAGTCGATCAGTTAATTGCAAAATGGAAAGGTCTAAAAAAAGTAAGATTTTTATACGATCTTCATTGATGCATAAATTATGTGTGCTAATACAAAAAACATCTAAGATACGTAAAACAACGAATTAAAAATAAAAAAATTCCGTGTGCTTATAATTCATTGTTGTATATCATATCTACTTGAAACAACGAATTTAGGTACATTAAAAAGACTCGACGTAAGAAAGTGAGTAAGTAAAAATAATTTGCAACAATAGCTCGCCTCTTCGCTATGCCTTGAACGTTATCATTAGCTCCAAGATTATCTTCGTCGGCCAGTACATCGTCATTAAAATCCTGGTCATCCTGAATATCACCAATTGACTGAGCAAAATTGTGCAAAACTGCACATGCTACGATTATGTTCCCACATCTTTTTGGCGAGTATCTTAATTTGTGCGATAGGCAAGGAAATCGTCGTTTTAAAATTCCATTTAGTCTTTCAATTACCATTCTAGTCGACGATTGAGCCTAATTAAAACGACGTTCCGCGGCTGTCTGCGGATTAGCTAATGGAGTCAGCAGATATCTAGTGCATGGGTATCCGCGATCTCCCAAAATGTGATACTTTGAAGGCATAGATTCGAGTTTTTCTTTCAATTTGGATTCTTGGAAAATCCTGGCATCGTGCGTACTACCCATCCAACTAGCCACAACATTCCTTATCTTTAAATCGTCGTCGCACATAAGCTGGACGTTTATTGAGAACCAGCCTTTCCGGTTACGGTACAACTCACTGTCATTACCTCCAGGACTGATAATTGGAACGTGAGTACAGTCGATTGCTCCTATTACACCAGGAAATCGACGCTGCCGATAAAATCGATTTTGAAGTTGACTGAATTCATCTTCGGATGGGAATTTGATAAATTCGGGTCTTAAAGACGCAATCAGACGGATAACTTCATGCGTACATTTCGAAACAGCGCTTTGACTGAGACCATGTAAATCAGCTAGCTCCCTTTGAAAACATCCGGTTGATAGCAAGCGGAGGGTCGTGAAAACTTGCCATTAAAATCATGTTTTTTATATACCTAAGCAACTAACAGTTTTGAAATTTTAATCAAACTTTCGTGGGAAATATTTAGTCGATTAGGATACAAGATCTTGGAAGTTTGAAGGGTTAGCCCTCGTGATTTTTCGATTTTCCAAAAGAATCGTAGAAAAGGGTTTGTTTTAAGCGTTTTTAATGATCTTTTAGCTCAAAAATGTCAAATTTTAGGCTATTCCTATTTTTGACTGTAATTTGTTCTATTTATTCGATTTTTTCAAATTTTTCTCAAATTTAAATTTTCACAACGGAAAAAGCACCGTCAGAACGTCAAAAAATGGTGCTTACGCATACCCAACCCATTGTTCATAAACGCAAAAGGCACTTTAGAATAATTTTTGGATCTAATGGTCGTGATCATATATGTACAGCATGACCGATGTGGGGGTCAGCCGGTCTGGGGGGTCAAGAATTGAGCTTTTCGGGCCAAATGACTGGTAAAAACGCTAAAATACCGTTAAAACTACGTTATTTCATAGTTTTCGATCAATTTAAAAGCACTTTTGAATAAAAATTACAATTTTTATTCATTTTTTAACCTTCATTTTGCCTGATTCTCCTAAGAAAATTTCCAGTTTTTCCATTTTGGGGGTCTTAGAGTCCAGACCACACCTGGTCGTGGGGGTTTTGGGGCTATGCACCCCCAGAAACCAATGTTTTTTCGCAATTGCTTGGTGCCAATGGATAGTGCTCGATGAGAAACGTTGAAAAATGGTGTTTTTTCACGATACTACCATTTTTAAGGCCATTTTTGACCTTTGAAAAATCTTGCACCCCCATAATTTTAGTGCTGCCCACGTATGGTCCAGCCCCCCCCCCAAACCCCCATGTCCATGTCTGGTTCGCTCGCTTATTTTCTTACTCGCTAAAATTAAAATACGAGATCTATGTTTCACATTTTGTTCCTATCATGTCAAGCTTGTGCAAAGTATTTTGGTTAAAAAAGGTTTTCAATTAAGGAAACCAAAGCTAAAGTGTGTGATTATCGCAAAAAATTGAAAGCAACTGGTGGTGGTCCTCCGCCTGCTGAAATGCCTGATATTTACAAGAAGATATTCGAGATGATTCCATCGCAGTTCGAGAGGATCGAGAATGAATTTGACGATGATGCGGATTTATTTGATTCCGGTGAGTTCCAGAATAAAAAATAGAAAATTACCTGGGAAAAATTAGGCTAAATAAAGGTCAAGCATTATTTTTCCCGCAAAAGTGCTTGAAAATGATCAAATACTGTTGATTAACATAGTTTTTACGTTATTTTAAGAGTAAAACGAGTGTTAGCGGCCGTATTTGTTCAATGAATGACCCGCCAGACCGGAGTGACCACCACCCTGTGCCGGCCATGCTGTGCATTTTGGTTACGTCCAATCCCTTACCTCCTTGCTTAATGAATGCAAGCTAGAATGGCACAATTAAACATTTGCCCGAGCAAATTTTATGATTTATTTTACTTTGACAGATAAAAATTATTTACGCTCGTATTTGATGAAAAATATTGAAGAAATGTTGGAAATAAAGTATATATAATAAGTAGACTAGAGATATGAAAGCATTATTATAAAACATAAAAATTAACTTTAAATTGAATAAAATATGTAAAATACACAAAATATAAAATGCACGAAAAAGAAAGATTGAGTGTTATTCTTCTGGGAGTAGGAGTCTACGCGAGTGAGAAGATTTCATAGCTTAGTTTCAAAAACGCGATTTAACATTATATAATCTCGCGATCAAGCTCGTGCATCGTAAAAATGAATTATTTCTCATTTCGCTGGACTGATTTTATTGATTTTTTAAAGCAGATGTCACTCAGAACGTTGAAGCAACTCCGGAACAATTAGAAGACGAAACTCCTGAGTCCACTATAGAAAACTTTGAAACTTCTACGCCCTACGAAGATCGATTATTCAAGAAACTACGAGCTATCGACAACGCACAAATCAGTGTGATAAAGCGCGAATTTACTGAAAAAGAGTCGCTTATCAATCTGAAGAAGCAGCATATGATTGAAGAACATGATCTGAAGATGGAAGCTATTAGAGAAGAAATAAGAGCGTCGAAGGCCAAAGCCGATTATTATCTGAATATGAACGCAGTTTTGCCTATCAATGTTTCCAGGTAATATCGGGTCGGTGAAAGGAACCTCCGCTGAATAATTTTTTTTCTTTTTTCCCAAATTTTTCTGCAGTTAGAGTAAAATGATGGATGTCATCCATGCTGTAAGCTTTTCTGATACTTTATTTGACTTACGAAACTTTTCTGACATCTTTAAAATGGGGAAAAAATAAAAGCAAAATTAGGTGCGCATGAGCTAATTTTTTTCTAATTAGACTCCTATTTCATTTAATTTTGAAGATGGGGCTGACAAACGTGTGCGAGTTGGCTGCGAGTACGTCTAGCACACAATGTAAATGATAAAAATTGAGAAACTGACAAAAAACTTGTCAATAATCTTAAAAAAGGTAATAAGTGTAAAAATTGAGCTTCGTACATACATACATAGTAAATGCACTTCAATGTTCTTGTAAGAATTTCTGAGGCTTGAAAAGAATATCCTGAGCGAATCAGAAATAAACTGAAATAATCTTTACCAGTTACACGAAATTTGAATTTTTAAAGAATTAATGAGTTTCAGACGCATTCAGAATGTCAAGCTCAGCTTCAGCCCCACCGAATTTCCATCATTTGCACCAGACGAGCGTTACTGACTACACATTATTGAATCACAACAATGCCGCTGGTTCGACGAATTCGATTTATTTATGAATGTATTCGACTATTGTTTTTGTCAGTCATTCAAAATTCTAGAAATGCGAAAGTAAAAATGGTTTATCTTACTTGTGTTTCTGGGCTAAGTGACTGGTGACCATACGTGGGCAGCAAGAAAATTTGGGGGGGGGATGCAAGATTTTTTTGAAGGTCGAAAAATGGCCTTAAAAATGGTGGTATGGCGATAAAAACACTATTTTTCGACGTTTCTCATCAAGCACTATCCATTAACATCAAAAAATTGAGAAAAAAACGGGAAAAAATTTCAAAAATTGAATTCTGGGGGGGGGGTATTTTGATTTCTGGGGGTATTTGGTTTCTGGGGGTGCATACCCCCAAACCCCCACGCCCAGGTGTGCTGGTGACGCATAGTAGTCCGATTGATACATGGACTTAATCGATCAATCAACATCCTCACAGTTGCTTTTTGAAAACGATAACGAATAACAAAATCCTGCTCCGTGTAAATTTCGGAAGGATTTTTTCGTGATATGGTTGTAACACTACCGACGATCTCTTCTTCATTTTCAGAATTTTTCAGAACTTCTTCATTTCCAGAATGATTTAAAAAATTTATAACGTCCATCTTTCGCATCCGACTCAAAGCAATTGGTCGTGATTCCTCCGTTTATACCTTCGCAGACCAGATATAAAATAGCGGAATAAAAGTGGCCGTTTTTATTCTCGAGATAATTTATTCAGTCTTTTGTCATACCATTTATTTTTATTCCGCCGTTTTATTCCGAGGTTAGCGCCTGCAACGGCGCTATTCCGCGTTCTTTCATACAAACTTTATCCCTGGAATATCACTGTTTATTCCGCTTTCTGTGATACCGAAATATTTTATTCCGCCCTATTATCCTACTGTTTTATCCTGGAATAGCACTCTTCCGCGTAAGTTTTAAGCATACATACATAGCTGCGCAGTACCCGGTTTTGTGACGTCATCAGCACCTTTTCATGGCATTCAATTCCAAAATAAGTAAAACCCGTAGAAAAGATGTTTCAACTTCAGTATATGAGCAGTATTATTTTCATCTTGTATCGCTTCTCGGGCTTTTTGCTCAGATCAAAGTTTAGTTTCTGTTCTTATCAGCTTAATCTCTGATACGTGATCTACTGATCACAATGAGATTATTCTGATTTTTGCACTCTTGGCGAGGTAGTGGAGCTTGCTCCGCCCTTGCCGCGGGTCGTCCCGGCATTGCAGTACCTCCGGGTTCGGCCCATTCCCTGCGGGGAATAAATTCATTTCGATAGTAAATCGTTACTTCCTACCATCCTTCTGCGTAACGAAACTCCATATTGAAAATCGCGTGGCTAAGTTTGTTTAATAAAAATTGGTACCATGAACTAATAGCAGTGAAACAACGTGTCCAAGCTATAATTACACGGTAAATACAATGAACATGAAATTTATAACAAGTAATCAAACCTCACATGCATAATGCTGTTCTAGGGCTTTTAACATTACTATTAACTATACATAGTCTGTTCCATTCCAAACGGCCCATTTTCGCTTTACGGCTTATTACTGCAGCCGAATATTTTACGAGTTAAGTTGTTGACGCAGTCTCTTAGATGCACCACATATTCAGCAAAGCACATTAAACATCAATAAGCAGGCACGTATCTCTGGGGGGTTCGGACCACACGTGGGCGTGGGGGTTTGGGGGTATACACCCCCGAGAAACCAAAATACCCCCAGAAATCAAAATACCCCCCAGAATGAAAGTTTTGAAATTTTTTTCGGTTTTTTTCGCAATTTTTGATGCCAATGGATAATGCTCGATGAGAAACGTCGAAAAATAGTGTTTTCCGCCATACCACCATTTTTAAGGCCATTTTTGACCTTTGAAAAATCTTGCACCCCCCAGAATTTTCTTGCTGCCCATGTATGGTTCGGACCCCTCAAAAATTCAGAAAAATAGGACTTTTTAAAAGTTATTTTTGTGCCATTTTTGGCCTTTTTGGGCTCAGTCCCCCCAAAAATTGGTGTCATTCACCCCAAAATAGGACGATCAGCTACGTGTCTGTTAATAAGATGAGTTTAAACCAACCAGCAGTTACGAAAACATAATGGAAGATGCCATTTGTGCAGTGAAAATCTAATACAGTAATAAGACTTTAGCAAAAGATGGGTCGTTTGGAATGGAACGGACTTATAGCAAATGCTCCGACGAGACAAGGACGAATATAATTGGAATTATGCATCATTAAGGACACAAAGGAGCGGACTGCCTGTGAATTATTCCTTTGAAAGTTGTGAGAGTCTACTAAAATTAGACTTCCGATAAAATGCGGCTTCTGAAAAAAGCTTATCTTCACACACAAAACATTGTTCACTTGTTCAAGAAAGAGATTACGAGCGTACGTGGGCACAAGATTCTGGGGGTGCCAGATTTTTCAAAGGTCAAAAAATGGCCTTAAAAATAATGGTATGGCGAAAAAAACACCATTTTTCAATGTTTCTCATCGAAGCACTATCCATTGGCATCAAAAATCTGAAAGAAAAAATTTTAAAAATTGAATTCTGGGTGGGTGCATACCCCCAAACCGCCCACGCCCAGGTGTGATTACGAGGAAGGCTTGATGTATTTTAACAATCAATTTAGTTTATTATCAGTTTCAAATTTTTCTTTCAATATATAATCAATATTGAGTTAATTGTCAATGGCTTTATAAATGATTAATGACAAGCACACTATATCTGGTTTATTGCTGCCCCATAGCAATGCGTGCCATGCTAGCGCAAGAATGCACATTATATCGTTTTTGATAAGTGATCGCTTCTTTTCTAGAAATAAATAAAATGTTCGTATTATACAGGGTGTTTCAAAAAACGAAACCCATATCCGACTTCTAACTTTCCAACAACTCGCTCAATTTCAATGCTAATTGCTTTAAGCAATAGACAAAAACCTTCGAAAGAAACTTGCAAAGTTTCATTCCTGTAGCTTGCTCTGTTCTTATACAAAGCACAATTATGTAAAAGTCGTTTTTTTTCATTAAAAAGAATGTGTTGTGAGAAATGAATCCCATGTTTGGGATGTTGTAGCTTTAGATCAAGTGAACACTTTAGAATACAGTCTGCTTTGATCAGAAGCTCATTTATCTAGCTAATTGCCTCTACATTTTCATATTATTTTGCTTGTTGGTTCAAGAGCTATTGAGCTTTTGCCTAAGGTCACTGCCTCGGCCATTCAGCCAGCAATGACAAAATGAATAGCGAGTTGCTTGCGCTTGTGAATGACCTAAGGAATGAACTTTGGCAAAAGCTCAATAACTCTCGAACCAAGTAGCGAACTAGTACGAAAGTCTACAGGATAACAGCTAGACAAACAGGCTTTTAAATAAAGCAGATTGTATTCTAAAATATTTACTCCATTAAAAACTACAACGTTGCAAATACGTGATTTATTTTTTAACATGCATTGTATTTAATGAAAAAAATGACTTTTACACAATTGCGCTTTGTGCAAGAACAAAGCAAGCTACGGATACGAAACTTTGAATGTTTCTTACACAGGTTTTTGTCTATCGTTTAAAGCAATTTGCATTAAAATTGAGTGAACCGCTGGAAAGTTACGAGGTCGGATATGGGTTTCGTTTTTTCGAAACACCCTGTATATCAGGCCGCAGAATTTAAACTTTTTGGGTTTTTTGCGGAAGTCTAATTTTTGGTAGATTATTACAGGTTTCATAGGCATACGTAGGCAAATATTTCCAACTTCCTTCATTTTATGTCCTTTGATGCGTAATTCCACGTCATTTTTGTTCCATCAGAGCATTTTCTTTGCTAGTGCCCTGCTTTTAATTAGCATCAGGAGTGAATCAGTCAGTAAATATATACATACGGTAACATGCCATAATAATGACAGCTGCCCAAGAACGCGGAAAACAAAATTCCAGCATTATCCTTTTGAAACAAGATCACCTATCTTATTTAAAGAAATTAAATATTTTCAGCTGAAACTTTACGTACCTACTGGGTGTAAAGAACGCTTACACTCAGATTCGTAATGACGACGTTAATCGTACATGGAACATTTTGAAAAAAATAAAGCTTTTGTAACGCTCTGGAACTAAACTTAACTTAAAGTGTAAACTTTGCACAACTACTGGGTGTTAAGAAAATATACTGTCAGATTCGTAATCCTGACCTTACAAAACATAATATAAAAATATAGGCCCAAGTCCAACCCGTAAATCCTACTAATGAAAAAGATACGGAGTAAGAAATAGCATGATAAGCATAGGTAACCACACACGGAGCCTGGACCATGACAATCATAAGTAACAACACCCGGAGCCTGGGAGAAACGGGAGAACGGAGAAACCATGATAAGCATAGGTAACCACACCGGAGTCCGGGAGAAACGGGAGAAACGGAGAAACCATGATAAGCATAGGTAACCACACCCGGAGCTTGGGAGAAACGGCGAACCATAATAAGCATAGGTAACCACACCGGGAGCCTGGGAGAAACGGGAGAAACAGCGAAACCATGACAAGTATAGGTAACCACACCCGGAGACTGGGAGAAACGGGAGAAACGGCGAAACCATGATAAACGTAGGTAACCACACCCGGAGCCTGGGAGAAACGGCAAAACCGTGATACGCTTAGGTAACCACACCCGGAGTCCGGGAGAAACGATAGAAACGGCGAAACCATGATAAGCATAGGTAACCACCACACCTGGGCGTGGGATTTGGGGGGTATGCACCCCCCCAGAAACCAAAATACCCCCCCCAGAAATCAAAATACCCCCCCCCAGAATTCAATTTTTGAAAATTTTTTTCGTCTTTTTCGCAATTTTTTGATGCCAATGGATAGTGCTTGATGAGAAACGTCGAAAAATGGTGTTTTTATCGCCATACCACCATTTTTAAGGCCATTTTTCGACCTTCAAAAAAATCTTGCACCCCCCAGAATTTTCTTGCTGCCCACGTATGGTAACCACACCCGGAGCCTAGGAGAAACGGGAGAAACGGTGAAATCATGATAACCATAGGTAACCACACCCGGAGAAACGTTTCTCCCGGGAGAAACGTTTCTCCCACCGGGGAAAATTTTGATGGGAGAAACGTTTCTCCCGGGAGAAACGTTTCTCCCTCCGGGGGTAATTTTGATGGGAGAAACGTTTCTCCCACCGGGGAAACACTAGTAGGATTTACGGGTTGGCCCAAAATATATTCAAGTTTTGCAACACTCTAGAAGTAAAATAAATTTGTACTGCAAACTTTACAGATCAACAATAGATGAATAGTGTTAACTTTATACAACTAATGGGTATAGAGAAAACTAACAGTCAGATTCGTAATTCTGACATTACATAAAACATTAAAAAAAAGAATGGTTTTATCTGCCCGAATTTAGCCTACGATGTTTACATCGTAAGGCGGGTTGAGTTGTAATTCCCCCAGCCAGAATCCAGCATGCGATGCTCCATATCGAAAACAGAAACTAATCATCGAAAATATGAGAAACAGCCTCCAGAACTCATTCTTTTAAGTGTCTCCGAATGCAAATAAGACAAATAAATTAAGAAGTTAGAGCGTAAAAGCTCCGTTTGAAGTTATCGAAGGCTTCCCCGAGATCATGCATGGTTGCGATGCGAGCATAGGTGCACAACATGGCCGGGCAGAAGGGAGTTGATCAGCTGGTCTAGGAAGGGATTTGAAAATTGAGCTTTTTGGGCCAAAATGACCTCTAAAACTGGTATGAGTGGTAAACGAGCGCTAAAACTACATTATTACTAGAGCAATCAAGATTTGGCGCGGCAACAAACGTTTTATGAGATTCAGGACGTCGAGGAACGTCGGAAAAACACATTTCTGGCACTCAATTAAAATTTACTTCTGCACGAAATTGTAACAAATTTAACTTTTTTTTGCACCAAATGCACCAAATTCGTACATTTGTCAAAATTTGCACCAAATTGAAAGAAAATTAAGTTTAAACTCTACGGCATAGAAAACTAGCCATTGTTCCAGATAGGGACATTAAGCTTACTTTAACAAAAACAAACTCAGGAATCACTGCTCCAATTATGAAAAAAGAAAGTGTTTTAGATAGAAAATTTTAAATCACAAATATTTTGCCGAAAAAATCAAAAATTCTCATTACTGAAGTCTGTCACCTCAGAAAAATAGCAAAATTTGTTCAAGCTTCCATCCACTCTGCACTGTAGGTAGGAAACTCGAGTTTAGGAAACTCGAGTTGCGTCTTCAGATGGGCTTTGTGCAATGAACGCGATTAAACTAGAGTCGCTCGTTCTTCCGCTTTGCTGAACACTAATTATAGTCTGTTTCATTTAAGTTTGGGCTTGAAAAAATTCAAAGTGGCTGCAAAAGCGTTTCAAACTAATACGGTAAATATGATATTCTACAGTAAATCGAGTCATATGGAGACGTATGTATACCACTGCAAATCGCACTACTGCATTATTATTTTAAGCCACTTTTGTAGCCTGATTCTTGCAAGAAAATTCAAACGAAAACCGCGAAGTTAAGTGAAACAGACTACAGTGTCAGGGTCAGCCATTTTAAAACATAATAATTTAAGCTGCAGCTTATAGTCTGTTCCATTTAAGTTTGCGGGTTTCTTTTGAATTTTCGCTCAAAATTCAGGCAACAAAAGCAGTTAAAACTTTTGATGCAGTAATGCGATTTAACACTGGCGCACTTATCTGTGTGGCTCGACATACTGTTGAATAGCATATTTATCTCATTAGTTTAAAACGCTTTTGTATTCACTTTGAATTTTTTTAAAAACCTTAAAGTTAAATGAAACAGACTATAACTACTTCACGCAATTCAACGATTTTGAAAAGAGCAAAGAGAGAGCTTTAAATAATTATTTGTTTGTTTGATTAAAATAAGTAGAAAAGAGTTCAAAATGGCTGCCATTCTAGTTACTCTAATGAAAAACTGTGATTTTTACATAATATGATTTATAATTTTTTACAGCTTCAGGATAGTCAGCATTTTTTTTTCTGAAAATAGATAAGGAAATTAGATGCTCCTTCCAATGGTAAGTTGACTCAGAAATGGACAGTTTTTCATTACCTGCCTTCATTTTCTGTTTCGGTCTCAATAGGCGTCAAATCATTCATGAACGATTTACCACGAACAAAAGAGCTGCACTTTCATATCAATTTGTTTCTATTCGGCAGTACACACTTTTCTGTTATGCATGTCTTACTTTTTATTACCAGATTTTACCGTTTCATTATTTAGATTTTCGTTTACTGATGTGACTGCTCGAAATTTTCGTTTTCTGTTGTGTCTGCTCTAACTTAAAATTTAACAGAGAAGTTGCTCTCGATCAGCGTGTTATATTATCTACGAAGAATAAGATCTACATTTTAAATCTAATAATACTACTGTAGGAGTGTTCATGCATATTTTCGACTAATCTGCTCTTGCTCTGTCTGTTGTTTTTGAAGTAAGCAATTCCTTGGCTAAAGTTAAGAATATGGTACTTTTAGAAAAGGAGCAAAACGAATACGGAATGCCAAAATTTTTGTGCCAAACTGGTAGAACATGATAAATTGAAGCGCGGAAAAAAATTTGGTGAAAATCTGACTGAGCCATACTTGCAAAGTTGCAAGCAACTGTCGATTTGAGTGTTGGGTGGGACGATTAAACGGCTCGATCCAAGGACTTACGCATTTGTCAGAAATAAATAATATGGGCTGAAATTATGGAAGGAAGCATAGCAATGAAGGAGAAAAAGAAAAAGGCACGGAAAGCTGTTTGAAATTTAAAAAAAAACTTTAAAAAAATTTTCATTTTTTTGCTTGTTTTTTTCGGTTTTACTTGATAAGATATAGGAAAATCTAAGTTTTTGCTTCTGATAACTTAGGTTTTAGGCTTAGTATATCTGAAAAGGTGTTTTAAGGTGCTTAGGTCGAGGTCGCTCTCGCTCAGGTCAATGTTATAGATGCTTAGGTCGATGTATAGATGCTTAGGTAGATGTATATATGCTTAGATCGATGTATAGATGCTTATATCGACGTAAATTGGGTATCTACATGTGATTCTGCATTCAGCTGTTTGAATCTTCAAATACTTAGGTCGAGTAGATGCTTGCGTAGGTCGAGAAGTTAACGAAACCCATAGCTTTTGCAATATTGATCATAGACGGATGAATATTTTTTTCCGCGCTTTCTTTCAACATGTTCTAAGATCTGAGCGAAAAAATCCGCTCTTCTGAAGTTTATTTCATAGTATCCTGAAAGTACCATATTCTTAACTTACTCCCTATTCCTTTCCACCCATGCTCTTCGGATCTTCGCGCGCACCCATCCAACCTCCCACTTTTGCCCAGTTGCCGACCTTTGAGTTCTCAGTTAGTCTGCTGATTTAGGAAGCAATTTTTTGATTGACAGATTGATAGCTCTTTCTCGATTTTGTGGGTGGTGGTGCATGGCCGTTCTTAGTTGGTGGAGCGATTTGTCTGGTTAATTCCGATAACGAACGAGACTCTAGCCTATTAAATTCAAAGGGGCGTGCGTAAGTTGTCACCTTTGTGACTGCATGTCCCTATTGCTAACGTTGTAGTCGTATATACTCGTATGTTGTCATGTGTGTCATTTAAAATACTGCATTTTTATCGAGTTTCATCCCTTTTTTGTATTTGTGTTTTTCCCAGACGTTGCAATAATTGCTTTTTGTTTTAAAGTGCATTTTTGCCATTTATTCTTGCAAAATTTTACAATTTTATTGTCGGGGCATTGTATCACAATCCGTGATCTGTAAGTCTTTTTGTTCAGTCGCTGTTTTATCATGTATTTGTGTTTTACCAAATTTCATGTATTTTTTCTGACAATGAATATTTTCTTGTCTTGTCATGTCAAAATGGAGTTTTGTTTTCCTAATTCGTGACGGACACCGTTTTTTTCTTCGCGATTTGGTTTGAAATGTGAAGCATGCCCAAAAATTTTCTTCTACATTTTTTCCACATTTTCCGATTTCCACATTTTCACATTTCAAACTTTGGTTCACATTTTCGGAGGGGGGGGGTGGGTCTAAAAAACGTTCAAAAGTTGGGCTTCGTGTAGCTAGTTCACATATGTATTAACAGTTATATTATAAGGGCGTATGTGTGCAGTCGGTAGCATCTGAGGAAACGAGAGAAAGTTGCCGGCAGTCGGATTCGAAACGTGGACCTCTTGCTCTAAAGTCCAGAACCAAAGCCAATCGACTAACGCTGGTTAATTTCGATAAAGATTGCAAGGTATTCGTAATGTTTTGCATTGGTTTACCAGCTGATTAGGCTTTGACTTAGTATCATGGACTGACCAAAATGTTGGTGCCAGCGTTTAAAATAAGCCTGAGTAATTGATGCAACGAGTGAAGCGAGTGACGCGAGTTGCATCTCATTACTTGGGCTTATTTTAAACGCTGGCACCAACATTTTGGTCAGTCACATGAATCTACTGAAAAAATCCGAGGACTGCCTTATTTGTTTTCGACTTGACTTAAATCAAACCAGTTAGGTGGCAGCTTTCACCGGATACTACTTGCTGTATACGTACTTATAACGTGGCTATCTTAATACATATGTGAACCAGCTACACCAATGTCAAAAGTTGAGGGTTCATGTTGAAAAACCGATGTTTTTTTGCAGAAAGTCTATCCTACATAAAATCGCGAGACCTAAAACGAGTTTTTGAACATTTTTTAAATTTAAATTCAGTGTTTTGCAATGAATATAACGATCAGTAATATGTTCTATCTCCTAAAACGTCATTTTCTTTCCTCCACTTATGCACTTTAGCAGATTTCCGGAGTCCCATCGACGAATGAAAACTCAATAATTTGTCGAAATGGCTCGACGCGCCAGAAAATTCTGAAATTTTACCTTAAAAACGCATTTTTACAATAATTTTTGCATTACAGAAATTTCCCACAATGTTGTGGACCAATCCCAGAATTTTTTTCCACGTCTTTTAATTTTGCTTCACAAACCCCTAAATGAAGAAAAAAATGGCTGTGGCGGATCCAGGATTTTTGTGGCGGGGTGGGGTACGCTAAAAACCTTTTCCTAAACAGTCAAAGATAGAAGGACAAATTCACTGATCACGTGAAAAATATCGCGTTTTGCATCACAAATTTAAATTTTAAAACATTTCCGATTTTGATTTTTCTAAAAACCTCAGGTACTAACCTACCTGAATAAAATTTCAACTATTTTTTTTGCAAAAACGTAGATAGAGCCTTAGCGGTGCTTTAATCTCTGAGTTTTGCCAAAACGACTCGGGGCGCTGAAATATTTTTGACATAGCGCTATACTGAAGATTGTTTAGAGAGACTTGCTATTTACCTACCTAATGCTCATTCTTGCAAATTGAACATGAATTCATAACTAAGCGATGAAAAATAATGAGAAAAACCCAACTTAGTGGACGATTGTCAACTTTCAAGCTGTTTAATAAGCACTGTTTCTAGACTAAAGCCATGTACCTACCTACACAGGCCCGTATCCAGGATTTTGTTTCGGGGAGTACGGCACGACCAAAATTTTTTAAAAATATTAGAAGGGACCAAAGCATACATTCACATAGGAGAGTAGATATTACTCCCGCCCCCGCTGAAGGGTCAACCAGACAGGTACTGTTGGGCGATTTTGAGCTGATGGAATGTTTTTTTGCATCATTTTTGAGGTCAAAAACAGTGAACATGTCAAAAAACTTTTGGCCCGAAAAGTGTCAAAATTTTTACTGTTTAAAGGGATTTAATGCATTTAAAATGGGCTAAAAATGTTTTAAAAATGCGAAATTACCACGAAAAGACATTTTGCAGGCTATTTTGACCATTTCGACCGTTTGAACAAGATGAAAATTAGTGAATGTTAATTTTACTGTTTTGGATTTCTGAGATTTTACCCCCCTGCCGACCCTGACTTTGTGTACCTATGGACAAAGGATGAATAAAAAGAGACGTTTTACGACCACTAGAGCTGTACACTATGTAAATTTTGCTACCCAGATGCGCTTTAGATATGGTGAGAATCCGATGGACACCCTCTTGAAAGAATCTCATTTCTGCATAAAATTTGTGCAGAACAGAAGACTTTGATGCAAAATACGCTTTAGGTTGCATAAAGACTAAGAATGGAGTGTTTAAACCGTGCGCTTGCGACTAAATAGACTCTAATTATAATTGTGAAATTCTACGCAAAGCGCCAAAATTTTTTTTGCAATTTTTGGCTAAAGCAAAGGGTGAGTAATGGAAAAATCATTCTCACGTTTTATTTAGGGGGGACGTGCTCCCCTATCTCCCTAGATACGGGCCTGCACCCAAACCTAGCTCAATCAATATTGGTAGAATCAGGCCCATATCGAGGATTTTAATGTGGGTGCACGACCAAAATTGCTAAGATAGACTCATGTGAAATACGCTTTGGGTTGTATAAAAACTAAAAATTGGGTGTTTAAATCGCTCGCTTGGGACTAAATAGACTCTAATTATAATTGAAAGATTCGTCGCGAAGCGCCGGAAATTTCTTGTGATTTTTTCTAAAAAAACCAAAGGGGAGTGAAGGATAAAATTACTCTCACATTTCATTTGCGCGGAGAAGGCAGTGCCCTTTCCTATTTCCCCTGGATACGGATCGGTAGAATTATGTCCTTCATTTTCTAGTCGATTTAATTTTGAAAATTTACATCTGCCCTGATCCTCGCGTTCTCTCTCTCACATTCAATAGCAAGTGCCAAACAGATGTCGCATCCTGAGGTATCATAGGTAGCGCGATAGCGCTACCTATAATATACTTGGCAACGTTTTTTCTTACATGTTTATTACAGCGAGTATGGATTTTATTAATCCCCTCTACACGGTTTTTTAGAATATAGATAATAAAAAAAGATTATGCGCTCTCTTTTTTTGTTTACACTCAATATTGAGTTTGTGGTGAGCGTATAAAGTTTTGGCGCAATTTTATAACATAATTTGGATTTCGGTGGTTTTTCTGCAGCATGTACACAACTCTCTGTAAATGCCTCATACATTTTAATAGTATATAATTGTAGAGGATCGAATTTTCTAGAAGTATATTTTTGTTTTTTTGAATTTCGCATCAGTTCTCGAATGGGAGTGTAAAGAGTAAGAAAATTTGGGGGTGAAAAAACACATTTTTGTCGAGTTTTTGACTTGCTTATGTCTGCCAACAACTCCGGCTATGAGACCTAAGAATTTTTTCTTATGTATATACTACGGCTTAATGGCTACTTTCTGCTTACCAGCAAACGTTTATACATTCAATACGGAGTTGGATCGGGGTTTAAACTTTGCACGCTAGTGGATGGTGTAAAAAACAGATTTTGTATAAGATTTCTGTGCCAGCTTTTCCGCTTATGTCGTTTTGTATTGTAGTCACGGTTTTTTTTGTACGAGCCTCTTTGTATATACATGTACAAAGATCTCCGGAAAAATTTTTGTATAAGCGAAAAATTTTTTTGTATATCATAATACATGGATATTATATTAAATATACACATTTTTACATACTACTAGATTGTTATCCGTGAACCACACGCTCCACGAAAAGTGTTACTTTGTTCTAAATTCAGCTGGTTATCTTAGTTCGGCGTGGAGCGCCGAAGTCTTTATGAGTCTTGGTTTAAATTTACACATAAAATTAGGCTCAGAAAGCTAAAATAACTTGTGTTACACAATCAGAAATAATACGGCGATAGCAATATGCTGACTGAATCTCATAATAGACACAAATTTGCTTATGAATTTTATGCAACGCAAAGATAAAAAAGTCAATTTTATCTTCAAACGGCAGGAAACAGTGCAAAGTTGATTAACTTTTTTGCTGCATAAAATCTTTATATAACATTAAAGATACATGTAAAAGATGCTTAAATATGTACAAAGATGCTTAAAGATAAATTTTGGATTGCTTAATGCCCTCGCTTGGAGCTAAATCGAATGCCGACATTCGGCGCAAAGCCTCGAAAAAGTTTCGAAATAAAAATACTCAAAAAAAACTTAAAACTACCATTACTTTGCCCCATAAAATTTTCGTACATTGTACAGATAATGGCTCCGAAAATCTTTGTACGAGCCTCAAACTCTTTGTCTCGTACAAAAAAAAACAGTGATTGTAGTCGTATTATTTTTTATTTTTGAATATTTTTCTATACTTTTTAGTTTTTTCGTATAATTCGTCTTTGCTGGATCCGTTAACTATGTCTTCTTTGTCATCGGCGCTTCAAAATATAATCAGTTTATCGCAAGAATCAGCAAACACTCACGAAAGACTGTTAAAGGATGCCATTGATCTTTACACGCAGGTCAGTTGATGTAATGAAAGAGTCATTATGATTCGCGATCTGATATTCCGTATTCATTCATTACCTAGAGGGCCAAATATTTCAAGCTTTATGTAAGTAAGTACATATACGTTTCAAAGAACACATTAGTAAACAATGAAAAATCCATGAAATATCTGACATTTCAATATAAGAAGTATGCATTTAAATTTAAAAAAACTTCGAAATAATACAAATTAAACTTCAGTCATATAATTAAACAATTATTCATTTATTTAGAATTTTATTCAAAGTGTTGATCCTAGGCTCGTGATGCCCTCAACACTTCTAGGATTATTTGCCCCTCCTTAAAGTTTCCAAAACGTTTTTTACCGTCCGGCTGTTTTAGGACAGAACGATCTATTGCACAAGAATTTTTGAACCCCCGCCGCCTTTGGGAACGCCTTTTTTAACCACAAAATAACTGCGTAATCGATTTTTAGTCAAAAAAGCATTACTTTATTTTTTCATAAACCACTTATTCAACAAAAATTCGGCGTTGTGCGTCAGAGAATGTGATTGATAAAATTTAGCTGAATTAAAGTAAAAAATATGGTAAGTTTCTCAAAAGGATTGAAATTAAAATGAATTATATAATATAAACTAGTATGATTAAAAAGTAACTGGGAATTTGTTGTGAAACGTCGTCAAATAGATAAATCTCAGTCCTGAAACCGCTAAAAACGCCCGAAAACGGCATGAATTGAAAGGTTTGCTTAGGATCAGGGGCGTATCCAGAATTTTATTCCGAGTGGGGTGGGGGGGCGAAAATTTTGAAGTCCTATATTTCGAGAACCATCAGGAGATACGCGAAAATAATGGCATTTTTGAGCGTTTCTCGACGATATCTATGTTATGGCGAAGAAAAAAATTGAAAACATTGAAAAATTTTCTCGCTTGATTTCAAACTTGGATATCAAAAATTTATCTTTCTAGCTATCTGTATGATCAATTTCTCATTATCAAGTTAAAGCTTGAATCCAAAACATTTCGAAATACTTGTCTTTGCATTTCATTTTGCGGTGTTGCAAAGAGAACCAAAGCAGAAAATACAAAATCGGCGCGAAGCGCCGAAAATTTTTGACATATTCGTTATTTTTAAGTCTTTCAGTCAAATATGGGCTCTTAAGGTGGAAAAGATGGAAAATGGAAAATGAGAAATCTGGCGTGAAGCGCCGGAAAATTTTGGCTTTATTAGCTCGAAAGTGTGCTAGAAACGCATTTTGGCTGTATTTTTAGTAGACTTCGAGAATTTTTAATTTTTTCCCTGTCGGACCCGTGTGAAAAATATAAATATTTTTTCATTTCGGGTAAGGGGGCTGGGCCCCTTCCGTCCAGGCTGATTACGGCCTTGCTTAGGATCATACATGATCTGGGGGGGGGTGGGGAGGTTTGGGGGTTTTCACCCGTCTCCTTCAGAAAAATTTTTATCCCCAGAAATTGTTTTACCCCTTCCCCACAATTCGCAATTTTTCGGAGGTTTCCTAAAATTTCCAGAGAATAATTAGCAAAGGTGCTTTTTAAAGCAGTTTTAGCTATCTATGTGCTTAAAAGTGTAAAATTGGCGACACTTAGCGCCATATACTCTCGTTTTGACTATATTTTATTCGATTTGTTCGAAAACGCCGGAAAACGGTTTTTTGGTCGCTTGCCCACCATTTTTGATCCCAAAAAGAGATACATCAAAGTTTCACCCTTAGATTTTCCATGCTGTGCGTGTCTGCTTAGGATAAGCGACATTTGCTCGCGGTCTGCGTACAATTTGGAAAAGTTAAGACAACAAATAGACTTTGACAAAGATTGGGAGACTGAATTGATGCCAAAATTTGTTTGTCAAATTTTAAAAAATTCGAAACCGTTTGTTTTTTCACTCCTGACCCCGAAGTGACTTTACAAATATGATTCTATTATTTTTTTGCTTTTTTTAATCCGCGCTCGTTCATGTGCGATCACGACTTCCATATGAGAAGTTCATGATAATAGCTGGCTTTCCCATTCGGGGCCATTACATACAGTTCTCGCCACGAAATTCAAACAATAAAGAAGTGATTGAGTTTATTAAGGAACGCTTTTTCACGACCTAATCGCCGGAGGCCTAAAGATTATCCAGGTATGTTTGACTTTAAGAAAACGCTACTTAAACGCTTAGGTCGGACCGTTTACCATTCAGCGCGCGTTCTTAAATAGACGCGCTATCATATGCATATGAATCGCGCAAGTATAATCGATACTAATACTCTCTATGCGCGCTGAGTCGTACACGTACCTGGGAGTATGAGGGGTTGGGGGATATGCACCCCTCCAGAAACCAAAATACCCCCTGAAAACCAAAATACCCCCCCAGAATTTAATTTTTGATAATTTTTATGTTTTTTTCGCAATTTTTTGAAGCCAATTGATAGTGCTCGATGAGAAACGTTGAAAAATGGTGCTTTTTCGCCACATCACCAATTTTAAGACCATTTCTTGACCTTTGAAAAATCTTCCACCCCCACCCCTTATAATTTTGGTGCCGCCCACCTATGGTCGTACACGGTCCGACCTAAGCATTTAGGTCGCGTTTTATTGAAACTAACCAGCGCTTCGCGCTGTTTGAATCGCCTTTTCCTAAAGTAAAGCAAGTCAGGATACTCTTTAGGTCTCCGGCGATTAGGTCGTGAAACAGCGTTCCTAAATAAACGCAATCACTTCTTTATTGTTCCAATTTCGTAGCGAGAACTATTTGCATTTTGCTGAAAAGACTATTGTACCATACACGCACAACATGGGAATTCTGGGGGGGACGCAAAGCTTTTCTAAATTGCGTTTTTGGGCTCACAAGCGATGGCCATGAATCAAAAACCCTATTATTTGTTATCTTTGACGGTGTTCTTTTTTCTAGATTATTAAAGCGCACACAATTTTCAATAAAAATTGAATGAAAGTTGAAAAAATATGGTGAAAAAAATAAGTTTTTGGCGCGAAGCGCCGGAAGAATTAGTGTTTTTGGAGTAGAAAAAATCGCTAAAGGCGTCTAAAATAGGACATTTTCAACGGTTCATTTTTAAAAAATCTAGAATTTCGGGGCTTTTTTGCGGAGGATGGAAAACACTTTGCAGTCCGAACTCCCCAAAAAACCCAAGAGCAGGTGCGGTAAGTATTGTACCAAGAAAGAAATATTAAGAAATATAAAAAAATATTTTAAAAATTAAAAATAAGATCGAAAATGTATAAAATTATAAATTAAGATTAAAAGTATAAAATAAAATGGTTCAAAATAGAAATTAATATCAAAAATGAAACTTGAATTAAATTTTAAAGTAAAACTAAATTAAAAAATAATTTTTTCATTTTTGTCAGTTTAATTTTTTCCAAATTATCCATCTCTTGCAGCAGAACCGATCGCAATTCACCGAAAAATTCGTTCGAATGCTTCGATATCCAATTGTAATGTTTGAATATTCAAAATACGTCGACCTGTGTTTTTTGTTCGTTGCCAAATTCGCCGTTAGAATCGAACCGATAGATAAACGTTTGAATGAAGAAACTTTTCCCGCCAAAACCTACTCTTTTCAACGCAAGCTCATCAATGCGTTGATTAGTGTACAAATTGCTTTATCACTAGCTTAGATCATGCATGTAAGGGGGTGGCTCCACCGAAAGTTGGTCGACCCCCACCCCATAAAAAAAGCAGAAAATTTTAGACCACCTGATTTTTGGAAAGACATAATTCTTTTGTCCTTTTTTTGGTTTTATCTGACCATTTTTGGCTAAAAATTGCAGGTCATTTACCCAACCCCATTAAAATGGCCGGGGACCCCCTTCGCCAACCTGCAGCCGTTACATGTTTGTACCGTAATCCAATCGAGGCGTCTAATACATAATATGCATATTATACAATCAATGTAAATCGATCAACCGATATATCGATCGACTATTGATTTAATCGATTTTACGTCTGAACGTTTTGCTGATCATAAATTTTTGGAGTGTTGGGTCGTTCATTTGGATTTTAACTCACTTTACGATCTTGACAACGTGCACACATGATTGGAAGACAAATACAAGCTTACGGTAAAAATGGAAAATTAAAATGAAAACATAGAAGAATGAAAAATTGAAAAAAGATGATAAGAATGGAAAAATGGAAAAAATGAAAAAAAGCATAGAAACACGTGTACACTCCTTGCTGGAAAATTCACACACTGAACGATCCATGAGCCCTCCCCGCTCTGCCCATGCTTATGTCGCCTTGTGTATTATTTAATATTGCTGTGTTGCAGCATATGACGACTTCCTGTTTTATAACATAGGCTTAGCAGTCCTTAGCAAAGCGTAAGGACTGTTAATTGCTTGAATTGCGTGGCGATAAATGTGTTTAACATGCACATGACCATACATTATCTGGGGTGGATCCCCGCCAGAAAAATTTTTACAACCCCCCGCAAATATTTTTTTACCATTCTACCTGAATTGGTGATTTTTCAAAAGTTTCCGGAAATTTTCTAAAAATTAGAAGAAATGGAGCTTTTATAGGCGTTTTTAGCCGTCTATTTACTCAAAAGTGCCAAATATAATGGCGCTACGCGCCATTATACACATGTTTTCACTATATCTTGTTCAATTTCTTTGAGTGTTTTTATTTGAAAAAATTTTTTTTATGTTTATGCTTTTGGAAGATATCGTCAGAAACGCTGAAAAAAGATGTTTTTGACGCTTACCTACCATTTTTAGGACCAAAAAAGGCACTTCCTTATTTCACCTCCCCTCATAATTCCTATGCTATGCATGTATGCATATGCCCTATCTTACATTACATGAGTGTAAATGCTCAAAATTTTGGATGGGTAGCCCACAGATATGCACAGCATAGGAATTCTGGGTGAAGGGGGAATTTTAATGCGTGCGTTTCGGGCTAAAAAATGGCGGATACGAGTTGAAAACACCGTTTTTAGGCTTTTTGACGATGCTCTATCTTTCTAGAGAATGAAAGCAAAGAAAATTTCAAGAAAATAAAGGAAAAAGCTAAGGAAATATAGTCCGAAAATGAGTATATGGCGCGAAGCGCCTAACCTTCGACCCGTTTGATCATACAGTTAGCTACATATAAGCGCTTAAAAAAGCACCTTTATACGAACTTTTCGGATTTTTTCGGAAAATCGCAAATTCTGGGGAGGGGTAGTGGAAAAAATTTATTAGGCTGGGGGCGGGAATAGGTGGCCGGCACCAAAATTCTGGGGGGGAGATTTTTCAAAGGTCAAAAAATTGTCTTAAAAATGGTGGTATAGAGAAAAAACACAATTTTTCAACGCTTCTTATCGAGCACTATCCATTGGCATCAAAAAATTACGAAAAAAACAAACAAATTCAAAAATTGAATTCTGTGGGTATTTTATTTTGGGGGAGGTATTCGGCCTTCTGGGGGGGGGGGTGCATGCCATACGTGTACAGCATGGGAATTATGGAGGTCAAGTCAGCCCCAAAAATTTTTTGAAAAGTGCCTTTTTTCGGGCTTAAAATTGATGGGTACACGTCAAAAACATTGTTTTTTTGACGTTTCAGACCATGCTCGCTCTTTCTAGAATATAAAAACTTAAGAAATCTTCAAAAAATTTGGAAAAAATTGAGTAAATAGAACAAAATATAGTCAAAAATGTGCATATGGCACGACGTGCCGAAAATGTGAGATTTTTGAGCCAACGATGAGCCAAAAACGCCTAAAAAGACACACTTTTTACAACTTTTACCGTTAAAACTTTCACCGACTTCCATAAAAAAATCGACAATTCTGGGGGTGGGTCGCAGCCATTTTGCAGGGGTTCACTTGCCATTCTGGAGGGGAGTCCAACCCTCCCAACCTCCCTCTCAACAACACGTCTGGGGCATACCCCCAAACCTCCCCCACGCTCACGTGTGGCTGGGGGTGTAAATTTTTGTTGGGGGGCATGAAAAACTCCAAACTCCCCCAGATCATGCATGGCGGCCCACCATAATTTTCGGGCTTAAATACTTCGAGGGCTTACATAAATAATTGAAAGTTCTTCCCCAAGAAATAACGGAGGAGCGTATAGGCTATTATTCCTCCACCCCTGCACTACTCAAATCGCATATAAAGATCAGTGTAATGTGTGTAATGTACACTCACGGTTTTTTAATATGCGGCAAAGATTTTTTTCGATGCACAAAGTCTTTTTTCGGGACCGTCTTTGTACGTGTACAAAGATTTTTGGAGAGACAAAACTGTAAAAATGTCTAAAATTTGCAAAAATTTTCGGTGCTTCGCGCCGTAATGAGTAATTGTATGCTCTATAAATCTTTACAATGGCAGAAATTGCATTTTAAAAGGAACAATGTCAAATTTTTGGCGCTTCGCGCCGTTTTAAGACGATTCTTAGTGATTTTTGCCTTTAGAGACTCTGAAATTAGCTAAAATACACCAGCAAAAGTCGAACACCTCTGTTTTTACAACACTAAAATCACTAATGTACCATATTTTAGTACCCGAAAATTCGTGTCTACAAAATGTACAAAGACTTTTGAGGACAAAAAAACACAGTGTATACTTCTACTAAAAGTAATGTAAGGCTCACCGAAGGTCGGCTGCACCGACGATCATACGTGGACGAATGGACTTAAAAAACTAGGTAATTTCATAAATGCTTTTTTAGGGCGCAAAACTGACGAACTCGCGTCGAAAAGATCGTTTTTTACGTTTCTGACAAGGCTCCTTGTTCTTTCATGGATGATAATAACGAAAAATTTTCAACAAAAATTAATAAATTTCGACAAAATGTAGTGAAAAAATGGCTGTTTGCCGTTAAGTCACGGAAAATGTGGCACCTTTGAACAAATTGCTCGGAAAGTACATATATAGCTTAAATTAGGACTTTTTCTAAGATTCTTTTTCTCTCTCGGAAAATCGCGATTTCCGGCTAGTTGAAAATATTTTTGCTGGATGGGGACGTTGAAATGCCCCCTTGAATTCCAAGAATATATATATGCCTCGACGCCCTGCTGAAGAAAAAAGTAGTGATTTTTATACCGCCGCCATTCTTGAGCGATTTCCCGCTTTTTTTAACGAAAAATAGAATTTTATTTTCCCGATAGCCCATAACGCCCCCTACTTTTGAAAATGGTTCAAGATTTTATCCGCATAATCCTATTGAAAAAATTAAAAACATGAAAATTATGGTAGAAAATACAAAAAAAAATAAAAACGTAAAATGTTAGTAAAAAAATCAAAAATCAAAAATAGTAAAAAAACGGTAAAAAGTTAAAAAATAAAACATGAAAAAATTAAATAAAATATGTGCAAAAAGCAAAAAAATTTAAATGAATAAAAATGGAAAATAGCCAAAGTAAAAAATAGTATAAAAAGAATCGTCGATTATTCATTCGCAGCTGAGCTCTTTGGCCGACAAAGCTAGTCGGCTGAGAAGCTGCCAATTGCTGGCGTTCATTTTGGCCGAAAAAGTTCAAAGTGATAATTCGGAAATGGACGAGGAAATTTGGACCCGTCTGCTTAACGTTTTTCTGGACAGGTCCAAGGACAAAGTGTCGAAAATCAGGGCCCAGGCGGTGGCCGGTTTGGCCAAATTGCAGGACACGGGCGATCGTAATTGTCCGGCGATCGCGGGTAATTTTTTTTGAAACCGTCAACTTTACGTTTTTGATTATCCGCAAATAAAATTGGTTGGAATAGAATTAGGGCATGCTGTACGAGAATTGTAAAAAATACAGATGAAAAATAAATAAAACAATAGTATCATAATAAAGATAAAAATAAATTTGTAAAAATATTGTTAAAAATAATTATGCATAATTATGATAAAAATATATAAACAATGTCAACTTTTTTAATTTAAAACAGGTTGATTAGACATGCATGCGTGCATGTGTACAGGCATCAATGAGTTTGGGTAACCATCCACTCACCCAAACTCTGTCGTCCCCATTCCCCTGAGTCTAAAATTTTCTATTCCCAGCCTTCGCATTTTTGGCCAAAAGTTGCATTTTTTGGTCATTGTAGACGCCTTTTTTGCCATTTTTTCCAAAAGTGTAAAGTCAGTCACCCTCACCTCATCACTTCCCCATCGACCAATCACGCATTCCCCAATATTTCGACCTGTTACATATGTATGTATTTGCATGCAAATCTAGAATGGATTAGATGCTGTGCATATTAAAACCATTCGATAGTTCTTTTTATCGTGCATTTGGGAAAAAGTTCAATATTCAGTTTAAACCGTGATCTAATCGTTTTATCTGCTATTTCAGCTTTATCTTTGTGTCAGAAGGAATGTAAATTTACGTCTTTTTCCAAATATAGAAGCCAATATTAGAAGCCTATATAAGCTCTATTTAGTATATTTAGCGAAAATTGAGATTGGGTGTAAACCCTGAATTTTGGGACAAATTTAAATGTATAAACATATTAGCAAGTATATTGAAAGCGTATGAAAGCTCTACTCAATATAATTAGAAAAGATATAACCAGTGTAAACAAGTCTTGCAGCGAAAACTGCAATCGTTTTACATCGATTGAGTGTAAAGTTTAAACCGTAACAGTGCTATTTTAAATCCCATTCCTACTTTGTATGGTGTACTGTACGTAGCTTTGATTTTACAAAAAAGTTTTAAAGCCGTGTGTGTACTGTACATAGATATTGAAAATACAATGGAATCGTATTCATGCGGTGTAAACAAATTCTGCAGTCGCATTCGTGTAGTGTACAGCGCAACAGTTCCATTTTACTTTATATTATATGACATTGTGGCTTCATCAAGTGTAAACAAATCGTTAAGTGTAAACCGCAGTCGTATCGTTTCGATTGATTGCAAAGTGTAAACCGTATTTTCAGCTCTACTATTTCTACTGAAACACGATCCCATAGCCGAGGTGAGAGCGACGGTTTTGGGGCGGTTAGTAATAACTCAGGCGACTTTGCGCGAAATGATCCAAAAAACGCGCGACGTCAGTGAAACAGTTCGCCGGATCGCCTACGCGACTTTGGCCGCCAAAGTGGCTCCTAGGTATTTGACCATCGAACAGCGCGATCAACTGATGCGTTACGGGTTATCGGATTGCGCCGGTACTACATATAACAACTTTTGTTTACACTTTACAACAAAAAATTGAAGAAATTTTGAAAATTGCTATGAAAACCGGAACTTTTTCAAATACTAAAGAACTCTACACTTTTTAACAGGTGTCAATTAACGACTTTACAATTGTTTACAACCCTACTACTTTACAACCTTAGCGTCGAGTAGGCGCATTTTAAATTTCGAGCTTCTTTGGACCGGAACTGCTTTAAAGTATTACTAAATACTTTAACTTTACACTGTTGTACAATTGAACCTCCAAAACTTCGTGAATATCCCTAATGCACTACTTTACAACTTTGATCCGATAAGATGCACTTTTAATTTTTCTTTACACTGCGTCCAGATCTTAGATTTTTTGGTTAATTTCGGTTGATTACACCCATGTAACCTGGAGTATTAAACGATAATAAATTTATTACTATTTATATCATTTATTCGGGGGAATAACTTAATACTTATTCATTAATCAATTTAATAATATATAGTTTTGTCCAATTTATTGTATTTCATTTTTTGTTGCCTTTCCCTCAAAGTGACCAGGATTATCTAAAAAACAATTGAAAAATTAAAAATGAAAAAAATTTAAAATGAAATAATTTCCGTGTTCTTTCTTGCATTCAAAACCGGTTCGCGAAATTCGCCTAGATAAATTACAATTTATTCAATTTTTTTAATCCCTTTCCCATAAAAAGTGATCAAAATCATCCTGAAAAATTAAAAAATGAAAAATTAAAAAATGCGATATTTCCGACTTTTTACGTTTCGAATAGGTTCGCGAATTTTGTTTCAGATAAGCTACTTTTTATTATATTTTATTTTTTTGCCCACTTACCGCAGACACGACCAGAATTATCGGGAAAAATTGAAAAATAAAAAATTAAAAAAAAAAACGACAATTCAATCTACAGTAAAAATGCCGAGTTTTTTATATTCAAAATGCGAAATTCGCCGAGGTGCATAAGCTGCTATATCTATTAATTTTTATTACAGTGGTCGCCATGAAAGATGACGCGCTATCATCCTCAGAATTATGATAGAGGATGCATCGCACGCGCCGCGTTACGTCCATCATGCGCTATCATCTCTTTTTCTATCAAGCGCCATTAACCTCTATCATCCCGTCAATCTGGTGATGCGGACGGCGCAATTTAGCTATTAATAGCGCCAGCTATTAATAGCGCCAGCTATTAATAGCGCCAACAAGGAAGCGCGCACGTGAATGCTAGCGTGCTAGCGCTTCCTTCTTGTTAGCGCTATTAATAGCTAAATTGCGCCGTCTGCATCGCCAGATTGACGGGATGATAGAGGTTAATGGCGCTTAATAGGAAAAAAGAGATGATAGCGCATGATGGACGTAACGCGGCGCCCGCGACGCATCCTCTATCATAATTCTGAGGATGATAGCGCGCCATCTTTCATGGCGACCACTGGACCTTTCCAAAAAGTGATCAAAATCATGCGAAAAATTGAAAGATGAGAAATTGAAATAACGTATTTAAAAAAGATTTGTTTTTAAAGAAAAAGTTTTTTTCTTACATTTTTTAGTTTTTCAATTTTTTAAATGTTTTTATTTTTATTTTTTTATCTTATCATTTATTTACGAATTTTTCGTATATGTTCAGAATCGGTTCGCGAAATTTGCCGAATTGACCTGTTGGATGCCTGGCTAAAATGCTTCGATAATGACATTTACAAGTTATTGTTCGGCCTCGACGTCGTAAACAGCGAATCGACCGCCGAATCCGTGTTGAACGCCTATTTTTCTAGGCGAGACTTGTTTAAATTGGCGGACGATTGGGCTCAGCAATTGGACGAAAAGTGCGCACGATTTTTCATCCCATTTTTATCTTTTGTCAAATTAACGGATCGAAAATCGAATAGTGTAAACTATAGTGTAAAGTAATGAAGAATTTAAGAGCCCTTTGTCAAATAAAACGACCATACGCTACTACAGTAATCTATTGACATCTGATCCGCACGTTAGAACAACAGAAATTCATCGCATATATTGAAGAGACGTATGTAAGAACTGAAGGGAACCGGTCCGAGGTCAGCACGTAAAAACTGCTAAGTGAGGAGTCAGCGCTGATAAGGCTATTGGGTTCGCCCAATAGCACCGGTTTTATATGCGTGTATGCGCGTTAATATACACAGCTGCACAATCCGCAAGACAGCTCAGTCCGAGCTGGTGACTATAAACGAACATATGGTCAGCCCGTTAGGTGGTTCAAGTATATTGACCTGAGGATTATTGATTGAACTCGACTGACTTGCACAGAGACACGCGGAGTATATTACTAAATGAATATTATTACGGGGCTCGACAGACGTACAATACGCGGAGTGACGCAAGTGAATATATCAATGATTATTATATATTGACCACAACCGGGCGTGACACCTTCTACGCACGTATTTCGAAATTAGTTGGTCGAAATCATTATCGGACGTATAAATAAGGATATCAATGAATTGACATATGTATTAGGCGATGCCGAAGCGAGATTTAAGTCCATACGTTTAGTGGTGTAAAGTGTGTAAAGTATTTCTGATATTGAAGCGCTGTATTCCGAGTTGGCGTATTGCATAAAAACAATAAAATACGCGACACGAGGAGATTAGGAAAATATGAGAGTTCGGCCGCGGAGCTGTCCCCTGGTTTTTTACACTTTACACTAATCCACAAAAAAATCAACTTTACACTGTCATTGAAGCACTAGTCGTTTATTCGCCGAGCGATCAACAATTCTGCAATAATTTTATCGTCGCGCTTTGGTTTGATTTCATACACAGCCGTTAGGCAAAACTGCATTGTTATATACTAGTTTAAACTCGACTAGCTTTTAGTGTAAATTGGTTGTCCTGATTTCGCGTAAGTGTTTAGTGTAAAGTAAAAGTCTATAAACTTATTGGCGTAGTATCATCGATTAAGGCGATACATGCGTACAAATGTAATAATAATATAATGGGAGTGAACTGTCAGCTCTCCTTTTGCTTTACACTTTTCACTACATTGCGTACGAATTTACATTCATGATTATTTATATTATAATTAATTTAAATTTTTGACATAATTTTGTTATAATTTATATTTTTCTATAATTTGTGTATATTCACCTTTATAATTTACATTCAAATCATCGCTTTTTATTGATTTTGTTAACTTTATCGATTTTTTATTTTTGATTCTTATCGATTAGTTGATTTTTGATACATTAATTGATTTTTCGGTTATTGGTTTTTATTGCTGATTTGATATTTAGTCATCGATTTTTTGATTTTTAATCTTTGTCGATTATTTAATTTTGGATTATTGATTTTTTTGAATTTTGCCGATTATAATTGATCTATCGATTATCTGATTTTTGACTATTGATTTTTTATATGGATTTTTAGTGAAATTGATTTTTCAGGTTACTTCCCTTCGAATTGAATGTATCGAACGTGTTTTTCTGGCGTCATTTGTTCAAAAGTTTGAAAAATCGGTCGGAAGACGACATCGATGATTCCAAATCGATAGCTTTGGAAAAAATTGATCGAATTATGCCAACTTTATCCGTTTTAACCAACAGCGTCTTCGAGTACATACACTACTCGCCACAAATGTTTACGCTTTCATAAGCTTCTAGAGCTTGTTAGGGTTACATCTTTAGCACGTCAGTCCTATTTCCGCCCACGCACGACCGGCGTGTTAAACATACATATATGCCTTAACAAGCCCTATCATCCTATACAGCATATTAAAACGTAAACATTCGTGGCGAGCACTGTATTTACGTTCGCTAAATATGTATTTTTTCAAAAATTTTTTTTCTCGTATAAAATAATATGAAAAATTAATAAATTTAAAAAAATTAAAAAATTGAAAATTAAATAACATATCAGTGAATTGTTGCATTATCGACTTGTTAAGTAAGTACAGAAGAAATTTCAGCTTTTTTAGGTAGATTATTTTAAAAATTTTTAAGAACTAAGTAGTAAAATTTAATCAATTTAAAAAATTTGTGTCATGCGAGTACTTACTTAACTACATACAAACTCGTACGTATTAAATTTCTATTAGATTGCTGAGTTATTAACGAAATTGAATTTAAAAAAATTAAAATTTTGTAATAAAAATAAAAATTATACGTTTACGTTTGAAATGAAAGTAGGCTCTAAGCTATAACGGTGGGAGTCAACGTTTTAAGTGAAATAAAATTAAAAAAAAAACGCATTTTTCGATTATTTTATCGACCGTATACATACATAGCTGGTAGAAAATTTTGAAACTAGGAGTTAAGTGCTTTTTTTGGGCCTAAAAATCGTGGCTACCATACATGATCTTGGGGGGGGGTTTCACCCCCGCAGAATCATTTTTCACCCCCACAAAAAAATTTTTCACCCCACCCCCCAGAATTGGTGATTTTTCAAAAGTTTCCTAAACTCACCTGAAAATTGGTAGAAAAAGTGTCTTTTTAAGGGTTTTTGGCTATCTATTTGCTCAAAATCGCCAAATTTTCGGCGCTTCACGCCATGTATTCATGTTTTAAACGATATATTGGTCAATTTTTTCGACTTTTTCCAAAACTTTTTCATGATTTCATGCTCTAGAACGATAGAGTATCGTCAGAAACGCCAAAAAACGATGTTTTTTAACGCGTACCGGCCATTTTTGGGCCCAAAAAAGGCACTTTAGGTTTTCACCCCCCCCCCCCCAGAATTCCCATACTGTGCATGTATGGTGGCTACGCGTCAAAAACATCGTTTTTCGGCGTTTCTGACAATGCTGTATCTTTCTAGAGCATAAAAACAAACAAATTTTGAAAAAAATCAAAAAGTCGAATAAATTGAAGAAAATAGATTAAAAACATCAGCGTGTGGCGCTAAGCGCTGAAAATTTGACTCTCTTAGTAAATAGATGGCTAAAAACGCTTAAAAAAAGCACCTTTTCGGCGAATTTTGAGAAAAATGTTGGAAATATGAAAAATCGCGAATGATGGGGGGTTGAAAAAATTTCTGGGGAGAGGTGAAAATTTCGAGGGGTGGAGGGGGTTGAAACCTCTACCCAAACCCTTCCCCAAGATCATATGTATGTCTCACCCCGAACGACAGAAATATTTTCAAGGTTTATATCCCTCACCACGCCCCACCCCTCGCTCAGTAATTTTTTTACCCTCCCCCACCCAAAATTCGATATTATTCATGAAATTCGCAGAAAATGTGCTGTTTTAAGAGATTTTAGCCGTTTGTTCGCTCAAAAGTGTCAAATTTTCGACGCCTCGCGCCATATATTGATTTTTCGACTTTATTTCGTTCAATTTATTCGAATTCTCTGATCTTTTTCGAAATGTTTTATTTATTTTTACGCTGTAGAAGGATAGCTCATCGCCCGCCAACGCTGAAAAATTATATTTTTCGGCCAGAATTCGCCTTTTTGGACTCGAAAAAGCCATTCTGAAAATCGAAGAAAATGAGATTTATTTTTCTTTTGGAGAAAAGAAGCCAAAACAATTATATAAGTGCAAAAAGAAGCGAAAATTATAAGTCTTTGCTAGAGTGCTCGAAGTCGATTAGAAAGTTTCAACTGTTAGAGGTGACATACATGTGACTGGGGATGGGGGTTTCTTCCCCCAAAGTTAATTGTCCCCTCAAAGTTAGAAAATTTTCGACCCCCCTAATTTTTGGAAAAAAATATTGATTTTTCGGCCGTTTTTTTAGGTGTTTTTTGATCGTTTTTAGGTTACGGTTTAGCAGTTTTTGGCCAAAACTTTGGGTCGCTTATCCCCCTCTCCCCTGTAAATGGCCGGGGACCTCCCACACTAAATTCCGAGCCGTTTCATGTATTTATGAGTTACAGTGTACCGATATAAAAGATGTAGCGAGTAGCGAGTTATAAGTTGGTCCATTTAATCCTAAAAACTTAGCATCATAAATGTAATGGCTCGAAATTTCGGGAGGGGGGTCTTCGGCCATTTTCAGGGGGAGGGTTAAATGACCCCTAATTTTCGGCCAAAAAAGGCCAAAACACACCTATAAACAGCCGAAATATATCTATAAACAGCCAAAAATCGCAAGTTTTTCCAAAAATCGGTTGAGCGGGGGTCAAAACTTTTCTGACTGAGGGGGACAACTTTGGGTAAAGCATCCCCATCCCCCTTCTGTTGCATTTCTGCGTAGGATAATTAACAAAAACTAATGTGGAGAATGATAAAATTAATAATTATGATCCATCGAAGCTACGTGACAACGACGGGTTCTTGCGCGGCTGATATGGATTTCAATGAATTGGTTCAATACGAATTTATATCGGTGCAATTCTTGGCCTTGCTCGCGATTTACGATAAAACGGACGAAGCGGGCCGGTAATTTCTCCTCAATAATTAAATTTCAATAAATTATCAATAATTGATTAATAAAAAATAATTAAATTTCGTTAAATAATTACGTAAGTGTCAAAAATGAATAATTTGGGTCGTTTTCTCCCAAAATTGATTGTCGAGTTGTCGGGCGCTCAATCGCTTAAAATAGGTGTAGTAATTAGCTCGTTTAATTTTGTTAATTAGTTAATTGGCTATTGAGCGGTAATATAAACAAATTAATTAATTAGGCGTTCATGTCGACTAGTTTGTTGACGCTAATTAGTTTTTAATTAATTAATAATGTTCACTTCGATCAATTAATTATCGCTGATTAGTTTTTAATAATAGTGGACTTAAAAGGTTAAAAGGTTAAAGACGGGCTTTTCACCCACATTTTGAGTATTACCCGCACGTCAGAGACGTGTTTCTCGCTGAGATACCGCAAGGGGTCGCGGCTCCCAAGGGCTTAACCTTCGCCACACAAGTGCAGCTTCCCATTTATCGACCCCGGAGGGATGAAAGGCTGGGTTGGCCTGCCGAAAAGAAGTGCGTCAACGTGGATTCGAACCTAGGACCTTGCGATCCGTAGGTAAAAGTTTTTACCACTCGGCGTCCTGGATCAATAGTAGACTTAGAATAAATAATTAATTAGCGCTAACATAAATAAATTAATCAGTTAGGCAAGTAGTCGATTAGTTTGTAAACGTTTATGTATTATTTTTGATTAAATAATTAATTACATATAATTACGTTCATTTCGATCGGTTAAATAATTAAAGCCAATTAGTTTTCGATTAATCAATTATAATAATTGATCAATTGGAATAATTAATTATTTTATTCTCCTTCTTTTATTTCTTTGTTTATTTACTTATATTCAGAGTCAATTTGAGAGAAAAATTAAAATTACTGATCGGCGACGAATCGATTAGCGTCAAATTTTTACCAGCCCTCACTAAATTACTGTTTTCGGTAGAAAAATTCGATGATGCGATGAGTTGGTGCTCGGAAATTATATGCGATTTGTGTCACGTTGATAATGAAATAGTACGATATACATGTATGTGCATATGGGCCTACACAGGGGGGGGTAGGCGGCGCCCCCCTTAGCCCAAAAAACAAAATTCTGGAAATTTGAGATAATGTATGAAAAATAATGAAAAGTGGCAATTTTTATCGAAAAATCTCAAAATTTTCGGCGCCCCCAAAAAAAAAACAAAATTCTGTAAATTTAAGATAATGTATGGAAAATAATGAAAAGTTACAATTTTTATCGAAAAATCTCAAAATTTTCGGCGCCCAAAAAAAACAACAAAATTCTGAAAATTTAAGATAATGTATGGAATATAATGAAAAGTGACAATTTTTATCGAAAAATCTCAAAATTTTCGGCCCCCCAAAAAAAACAAAATTCTGTAAATTTAATATAATGTATGGAAAATAATGAAAAGTGACGATTTTTATCAAAAAATCTCAAAATTTTCGGCGCGCTGCTCCGCAGGATCGTTATTTTATACAATTTGGGCCCACGCGAGGCCAAGAAAACGTCATTTTTGTATTGCCTATTAGAAGAAAATCTTTTTTCCCGGAAAGTTCGAATTTTATGAGCTTAACGGATAGATGGTGTGCGGGAACGTCAGAAATTGCATTTTATTTTGTGCCCGGGCGAACATATCCCGAAATATAGGGTCACCAAAGTCGGACTGCCCCCTTAAAAAATTTTTGCGCACGCCCCTGCATATACATTGCATATGTGTGCATCAAATAGGGGATTGGGATCATACATGGGAACAGTATGTTTTTTTGTACAAGGTCCGTTTGTACATGTACAAAGATGGTCCCCAGAAGTCTTTGTACATTTTGTACATGCAATTTTTGTGTATTATTATATAGTATAGTAGCGATTTTAGTGTGGTAAAACAGGGTTTTCGATCTTTGGTAGTGTATCTGAGCTAATTTCTGGGTTTCTGAAGCCAAAACTTACTTAAAATTGTCTCTAAACGGCGCGAAACGCCGAAAAATTTGACATTTTTCCATTCTAAATGCAAATTCTGCCATTTTAAAGATACATAGGACAAATAATTACTCATTTCGGCTCGAAGTGCCGAAGATTTTTGGGAATTTTACCCCTTTTCACGGTTTTTGTCTTCCCAGAAATCTTTGTACATTTTGTACACACGAATTTTCGAGTACTGTAATATGGTATATTAACGATTTTGGTGCGGTAAAAACAGAGTTGTTCGACTTTTGGTTGTGTATTTTAGCTAATTTCTGGGTCTCTATGAGCAAAAATCATTATGAATCGTCTTAAAACGGCGCGAAGCGCCGAAAAATTTCACATTTTCCTTTTGAAATGCAATTTCTGCCATAATAAAGATATATAGCACACACAATTACTCATTTTTGCGAATTTCAGACCTTTTCTGCAATTTTTGTTTTCCCAAAAATGTTTGTACATGTAACAAAGACGGCCATGAAAAGTCTTTGTACATCGGGAAAAATGTTTGCCGAGTACAAAAAACTGTATAGGAATCAACAAAATTCTGGTGAGGGGTCCAATGGGGCCAAATTGCCAAAATAGCACGCAGAGTTTTGATGTTTTATCATATAAAATTTACAATCGTGTACGCTTGCAGAAATTTATATCCTAATTTAATTACCTTCATACGTATTTTTTAAAATTCTTGAATTTTTCTTCGTAATGAAATAAATATTATAAAATTTAGCTTCATCTTTCAAATTTAAAATATGCAAAATATTGAATCTTCCTAATGCGTCTGTTTTTTTTGTTTTTTTTTTAAAATTTTTTTAAAATAATTTTCATTTAATTCGTATGTCACAGAAAATCCACTTTGCTGTTAATGGATGAAAAGCCTCTTTTTTAATGAAAAATCTTATAGATAATCTGATTATTTGTTAGAATTAAAATTAAAATTTTACTTTTACAAATTTTTCAAGTGTCTGTATAGTACCTATTAGAATTTCCCACCATTTTGATGTGGTACATGACGAATTTTTTCGATTTATCCGAAAATATGAAAGTGTCTACATACTTCAAAAATCGAGTGCAAAAATTTTATTTGTAAAGTATCTTAAACCGTTCCTTACTTAGACTCTTGAGCTTTAAAAATTTACTTTCTAGGACTTATTTGGAAAAACGCCAAATGAAATATTAGTTGTTAGCATATATGTACATGTAAAGGCTTGAAATTGGGGGGGGGCGGGTATCGGCCATTTTCAGTGGAGGGGTGAATAACCTTCAATTTTGGTCAAAAACGCCTAAAAACAGCCAAAAAATTCAATTTTTTCCAAACTCGGGGGGGGGGGTTAAAATTTCCTGGCTTTTGGGAGGGATGGAGGGCGTCCGACTTCTGGTCGGGGATCAGCCCATCCCCTGTCACATGTATGATTCTAAGTGACTTTAATTACAGGTGTAAAGTATACCTGTTTAATTCAAACCGTTTCATTTAGAACCAAAAAGTCGATGATGACGTTTCTTTCAAGATTCCCAATGGCGAAATCGGTCTTACGGTAAGCGATTAGCGACTTGAATTATCTAGCTTATTACTGTAGTCGTACTGTATGTTTATAATTTAACACTTCTTTCTTTAGAACAATTCAAAATAAATCCGAAGATCATCTATTCTGTGGAGTTCAATTCTACGTATTCTAAATTAAATCAAATTAAATTAAATGCAAGTTAAATTTATATTAGGTTCTTATTAAATTGTATATCAAGTTATATGTAATGCAGAAAGTGAAGCGTTTAATCTGCTATGCGTTATGAAGCTTATGGTGTAAAGCATACATGGGCAGCAAGAAAATTCTGGGGGGGGTGCAAGATTTTTTTGAAGGTCAAAAAATGGCCTTAAAAATGGTGTTATGGCGATAAAAACACTATTTTTTGACGTTTCTCATCAAGCACTATCCATTGGCATCGAAAATTGCGAAAAAAGCGAAAAAAATTCCAAAAATTGAATTCTGGGGGGTATTTTGGTTTCTCGGGTGGGGGAGGGTGGCATACTCCCCAACCCCCACGCCCAGGTGTGGTGTAAAGTGCTTGCTTCGAGTCAAGTGTGAAGCTACATACATGTGAGTAAAATTTATTCAATTCAAACCGACGTACCTAAATAAGGGGGAAATAAATTTAGAAGCAAAGATAAGAAGTGGGCGGACCCAACTTGAATCGATCCCTATCTCGGAAAATTCGTCGGGATAGCTCGCAAAAACTGCATTTTTCGACTTGCCCTATCCATTATGATAATAAAATTTTAACTTTTTGAAAAAGTTTTTCCCACAAAAAACTACGAAAATCTCCCAGCCATTTTTAGGGGGGGGGGCGGTGGGGAGGACGGACGTCTATTTTTGTTTCTATTTCTGTTTTAATTTTTAGACGGACAATTTCTGGTCCAAAAACGACCAAAAAACGCTTAAAATAGCCAAAAAATTGGATTTTTCCAGAAATTCGGGTGGCGGACCCCCATCCCCTATTACGTGTTATTAGTATCTATGCAACGTTTTATTTGATGAAACCGATTTTCGAAGCAGCTACAGTAATCCGCGTGTAATATGCTACTGAGCACATGTTCGAATGCGGAAACAGCACTGTCCCGTGATTCGAACCGGATTACCTCAGCTTGTTTTTTGATTTTTTGAATAAAAAAAGTCACAAGGCGTCAATTGTTCCTGCTGCGCGCGCACTCGCATTGTCGTGGTGCAAAAACAATTTACGAATTTCCGAATTTGGAAGAAATTGTCGCATGTTTGCAGCGACTGTAGGCAAAACTTCCTCACACTACCGCTGCGGCGTAACAGTTTTCTGTTCAACAAGTGGAATCGATGCAACTGGACCACTCTAGCGGGAGAAAATTCCAATCATTTGCTTGCCAACACTTCGAAATGTCACAACCTTTGTTGGACGCGATTTACCATCAAACATCCAGACAGTCGACTGAAGCTTGGATTCTGGGTCGAATTGATCAAATTATCTATTATAAAACTTCCATTTAACGTGTCAATATGTCCCGTTGATAGGGGTTTGACACGGGAGGTCTGGATAGAAAATTGAACTTTTAAGTCGGCTATCCTTCAGCCTGTCAGTACCAAGTGTTCATGCACGAGTTTTATTCGTGTGCCTCCAGCAAGAGAAAACTCGTTTGCATTGCGTAGGGTTCGAACCGTCAACCTTCTGCACCAGGTGCAACGGTGTTTACCACTACGCCACAAGGCGTCTGTCAAATTATCTATTATCACCTATAATAATTTCAGAAACTTCATTAGAACGTCACAACTCAAATTTTTGAGCATAAAAAAGACCATTCAACGCGACGCTCTTTCTGCTCATCGGTAAGCAAAAATGTGGTACCGAGTGACTTGCAAGCTTTTTTACTTCCCGGGCTTTGGCGAAGCATACGATTAATTGTTCCCCTGAGAAAGCCCGTTTCTTGCGCTATCTCTTGATATGCGATTCATCTGTCGTTCTCTATCAGTCGGGCTACGGCAATTGCATTTTCCTCTGTGTCAATTTCTGGCTGATGTCCAGATCGTGGGTCATCCTTAATTGACCCAATGACCCCGCTCAAAAACTTTACACTAGCGTTTAACAGTGTAGCAAAAGATGGAGCTTGACCATCAAAGCAGGTGGACAAATTTTCAGCGCACGTGGATTTCGATTGGCCAAGTTCAAAGGCAAACAGTATCGTGGTCCGAAAAAGTTCGTTCGAAAGATTTTTGCACATTGGTAAAAGTGCCGAAATTCGATGGACTCAAATTAACCCTGCGCAACTTATTGACAAGCGATCGATTTGATATTTTAAACGTAAGCTATTGGATGTTATGGTCTACCAAAAAGGGTAAAATAAACAATGTAAACAAAATATGTATTGACTCAGAGGCTCGAGACTCCTCAAATGACACTCGTACACAAAAAAATCTATCGCTTAAACTATCTGCGCAACTGAAATCTCATCGTCGAATCCATAAAAAGTTCTTAACTCATCGTATTTGCACTCAATCGCTGTGCTCTGCAAAGAAAAACAACCAGAAAATTTGTGATTCGGCGCAAGACGCCTGGAAAATTTGACATTTTTCCATGTCTGATTCAAATTTGAACGTTTTAAAAGACAAAAACTATACTGAAACAATTAATCCGGTGCGAAGCGACTCAAAATGTTGCGTTTACTAGCTCGAAAGTACGCAAAAAATCTATTTTGATGACATTTTACATGCACCCAGAGAATTGTTCATTTCTTGCTTTAAGGTACCCTTGTGAGAAACACAATTTTTCTTCGGATTCCGGGAGGGGGCAAATGCCAAGTGATACCTACACACGCAGTAACTGATACATTGAAAAAACTCTGGGGTTTAAACAATGTCAAAGCGAGGTGTAAACAAATTACCGTAGTGCACGAATTGATGGCAGCTGGCTGAAATTTTTAACGGGTTTCAAACGAAGACATGTTTATCTGTCTAATGCAGCGGGTCCTAAAGGTTTACGTTCACATCAGCTGAAGTTATGATCTATTGAATTGGAATGGAGCTTTTGTTATGGTCCACCCTGTATATACGAGTATACATAAATATAGTAATTTGCTTTTTTCTTTCAAATTAAAACCCGTGGAGCTTATGTTTTTCGTTCCTGATCAATCTTCTGCTCATTGTTTAAGGATGATTTCTCGAAATTGATCCGTTGTTTGACTATTCTGTCCGAAATTCTAAAAATGAAATGCGTTAGGCAATTAGTGCCGAATTTGAGGTCTCTGTTGGACAGTTTGGTGAGTTTATTGATCGATTTAGAATTGCATCCATAATATATATTTTATCTTTTTCATATCAATTTATTTATATTTGGTATCATAGCTGGGCAAGCCCCAAAATCTCGGCTGTTACTCGAGCCTATTTTTTGGTTGGTTGCTTAGTCGCAATAGCGGTTGCTAAGTCACTAAGCTTGTACGTACAATTTTTTACACTGAATTTCAGGTTGTCATTTTTCGTGCGACTGTTCAAAACTCGATTCTTTTTTGACATTTGTTATTTGTCGAATAAATGACCCTTAAATTCGGTGTACAATTTAGGCATTGCTAGCTTCTATGTAGTTGAATTCAATTCGTAATTTCACATGAGATCACACCATACATAATCCCCCTCGCAAAAATTTTTTCACCCCTTCCCCAGAATTGGCGATTTTTTGAAAGTTCCCAAAAATTTTCTGAAAATTGGTAGAAAAGATCCTTTTTTAAGCGTTTTTAGCTATTGATTTGCTCAAAAATACCAAATTTTCGGGGCTTCGCGTCATTATACTCATGTTTGACTATATTTTGTTCAATTTGTTCCGATTTTTTGATTTGTTTTGAATTTTTCTTATGTTTTTATGCTCTAGAAAGATAGAGCATCGTCAAAAACGCTGAAAAACGATGGTTTTGACGCGTACCTACATAAAATTTTCGTACCAAAAAAATCACTTTATAAGTATACACCCCCTCAGAATTCCCATGCTGTGCATGTGTACAAATCACACTATTTCTTGCGATTCGATATTTCTACTCATTCTTGCTGTTCCAAAATTCGCATCGTGTGGGAAACTACATAGACGTAAAATTTTGACTTGCGATAATTCGCATTTCACTTCATCCTTTACCCCACACTGTTTACAGAAATTTCAAAAATTACGATTTCAGCAACAAATGTACGCCCGGCCCGACTCTAAGTCGCCAAATTGAACTTAGAAACTACGATTGTATTCTTATCATTGAATAAAAAAACAAACAATCGTTCAAGCCTTTCCCGTTTTTATCGTCCAGAATAGTAGATATAATCCCTATTGTGAGTCCAGAGCCTGCATGTAACGACTTTAAATTGGGGAGGGGGTTCCGACTTTTCTTAGGGGGAAAGACCCTCATTTTTTGGCTAATAACGCCTAAAAATGGCCAAAAAATTCGTTTTGCTCCAAAAATCGGGAGGAAGGGTCAAAAATTTTCTGGTTTTATTAGATCAGCAAAAATAAAGGCGTTTTCGATCGTATATTGGTGAGCTGTATACAATGACGAGAAATTTCGAAAAAAATCTCAAAAAATGTTCTCGTTATTTCGTATTGAATTAGAACAATTCAGACGTTTAAACCATCGTATGTGTATGTACAACTGATTTCGCATGATTCGATCGACGAACAATTTCTTAACTTCGTGTTTTACAACGATAATGAATAAATTCGGCGCGAAGCGCCAAAAATTATTGACATGTTCTACATACAGTGCTCGCCACGAAATTTGAACAATGAAGAACTGATTGAGTTTATTTAAGAACGGTGTTTCACGACCTAATCGCCGGAGGCCTAAAATGAATCATGACATGCTTTACTTCAAGAAAACGCAACTTAAACAGCGCGAAGCGCTGGTTAGTTTCAAGGATAAGCGACCTGAACACTTAGGTCGCATCGCTTACGACTCAGCGATAGATTTAAATAGCGAACATCGTATTGCAACGTTACAAAACTCTTAATTTGAGAGATATATTGTAAATACAAGAATTAATAGTGGAGTGTAAAGTCAGATTTAATAGAATTTTCAGTCAAGAAGTAAATATCTGCGGTTCATTAGCGCATAGAAGAAAAATCAACGAGACAATTAATTCCACGCCAAATTTAAATGAAAAAAATCGATTATCTATTTACAAAGCAGCTAGAAAACACGTACACCAACTTTACACTATTAAATTCATTCATCGCGCTGAAGACTCTCAACAGTTCAGGTTTGAAGAGTAAAAAGTTTTTGATATTCCAAAACCAATAAAGTCTTAGTCGACGAGGAGATATGCTAAAATCAAATACGAGAAACAGCTATAAATTTTAAAGTTAGATTTTTCTCAAATCATAGTGGAGTAAAAATGACTGCGGCTCTTTCTGTATACGCTTACGACAGAAAATCAACCTGACAAGTAATCCACACGAAACTGAAGTGAAATGATTAACACAAGTTGATTCCACACCCAATTTGAATGAAAAAATCGATTATCCATTTACAAAGCAGAAATTCACAATTTTTTTACAAATTTACAGATCCATCATTTATTGACAAAAAACGGTAGCCAACTCTTTACATTTCAATAGTAAATATCTTCTCATTACAAGACCAGATATGTCTTAACCATAGAGGAGCATCGTGGTCGATCTGGATTAGTATGTTGTCCCACAGATTTTGATCAAATTGAGCATTTTTTGGAAAATATTGTAATTTTCATCCATTTTTGAACGTCAATTAGTCCAATTTTTCTTGGAAAATTTTTCATTTTTCTATTCTGGGGGTTAGACCCGCACACCCCCGCACCCACACGTGCATATGTAGTGTTAACCGTTCAGAGATTCGCTGTAAATATCAGAAACTGCCATAAAACTTAAACTTCGATTACATACATATGGAGAAATCACAGTCAAGAAAAGATGCCTGCAGCTGCTGCTATCAATGTATGAAAGAAAATCAGCGTGACATGTAATTCACTCAAAATTTGAACAGAAACAAATGATAATCAGTTTACATAGAAGCAAGAAAGAACGTACATCTGGTTTACTCTATTCATTTATCAGAAAAGATAGACGACTTTTTATTTGTATATTGAATATCTTCTCACTAGCAAAGAAAAATGCTCCGATGGAACAAAAAAGACGAGTATACTTGGTAGGTATTATGGATTATTAAGGATGTAAAAGAAGGGGACTAGGAAAAAGCTACCTATGTATATGCCTAACTTCGCGAAATCTGTTAAAAATCAGACTTTCTCTAAACAACGCAAAAAATTGAAGTATATTCTGCGGCCTGTGAAAAAGTGTGACCTTCTTTAAATAATTTTCAATGCTTCACAAAAGCGTGTATAAACATAATCTAAAATGTATACTTTTGTAAATTGCTTGCAAGTTGCAATGCTGAATTGTTTAATATCGAAATTGATAGAAAACTAACTACAATCGTATTTAAGGGTGTTTTATTTTGTTATGCGCACAATCCTTGCGGGCATGCAAGTGTACCTATATGTAGTCTGTTTCACATAAGCTAACGTGTTTCCTGCTGCTTTAAATCAATTTTTTTGATTATTTTTTAATGCATCGATGTTTACTATGTATTTCATTCAATAGGTTTCCAAAGTCGCTCCTAATTTACTCGATCTACTTTCTCGCAGCTATCTTGCTGCTTTTTCAATCGTTGTTTGGTTTAATAATTCATTTCAATGTGCAGACCGCTGAATATACTTCAATTTTTTTGCGTTGCTTAGAGAAAGTCTGATTTTTTACAGATTTTGCGACTTTAGGCATATATATAGGTAGCTTTTCCTAGTCCCCTCGTTTTACATCCTTAATAATCCACAATTCCAAGTATATTCGTCTTTTTTGTTCTTTCGAAGCATTTTTATCAGCTAGCACCCTACTATTAGCATGATTTGAGTAAATCAGTCAGTAAACACACACGGTAACATGTCACAATAATGACTGCAGTTCAAGAACGCGGGAAACAATATTGTTCTGAACATCAGTATCATCTTTTTTAAACAAGACATTTTCACCTTATTTAAACAGATCAAAGGTTTTTAGCATGAACTTCACGGAACTATTGGGTGTAAAGAACACTTACGCTCAAATTTGTAATCCTGACATTACATAGAACATTTTGGAAAAATAAGCTTCTGCAACGTTTTGAATCTAAAGTTTATTTTCAGTGTAAAGTTAGACATGCACTGGGTTTAAAGAAAACATACAGTCAGATTCATAATCCTGACCTTATGGAACATATTTCGAAAAAAATGCACGTTTTGCAACGCACCGGCAGAAAAATAAATTTCAGAAAAAAAATTTTAATTCTCCTTGGTTTGGGCGGCAGCTATCTTTGCCATTCTATAAATTTTTCGTCCAACTGTAACCATTCGTTACACTTTACACTTTACACTTTTCATACACGTCGTCGTTCGTTAGGTTTTGAAATGCATACAAAACGAGGATCCGATTGTTCGTCAATTGGCCTTCGCTTGCCTCGGACTCAGCTGCTTGTTGGACGAAAAATTGTCAATACAGTACATCGGACTGTTTTTGCAAGTAATTAAATTACAATTTAGTTTGCAATAACGATGAATACGCAAGTATTCTATCCTTACGATATTTTTAACATAGACAGAGAAAAAACTTTTTTTAGTCTTTTACTCAAATTTTTCTCCTTTTTAACGTAACATTTAAAAATGTACGCAATAACTCGTTCCAATGATTTTGAGTTTGTTGTCAAATCAGCGTGCAGATTGCGAAAAATCGATGCAATCAACATTTCTTATGGGTGTTTAGTTAATCGTGCGAAACGCAATAAAACTGATGGAATTTTCTCAATATTTTCTTCGAAAGTTTAAGAGGCGGATTTCTATTTCAATTGATTTTTATCCGAAATTTTGGCAGGACAGGACCGGGCCAACTGATTAGTATTTTTTGTCAAATTATTCTTTGCTGTTTGGGCCAGTTTGAACGTCAAGCTAAGAGTTGGCGAAATTGTTTTCTCGGTCTTTTGTCGTTCTTGTAACGATTACCCAAAATAAGATCTCCGCTTAAAAATTGCGCGTTTTTATACCATTTTTCTCCGAATTTCTTTAGAAAATTTTTTCTCCTTCGATTAGTCAATTCAAAAATTCGCTATACTGCGGCCGCGAGTTCTTTCTTAAATTTGAAACGGGAAATCCAATATGACGGCCCCCATGCAAATCCGATTTTGCGCTTCCGCGACGTTACCTCGCCGAAATTTATTTATCGCACGCGCCCTCCGACGATTTAAAGTCACTTTGGTTGCGTTTTCGGACAAAATTTCCTTTTTTAAAATCTTATTTTTTTAAATTGAGATTTTCTAAATTTTCATATTTATTTCCAAATTTTTATATATTTATTTCCAAATTTTTACTTTTCTATTTTTTGCGATCTCCGTATTACAGACGCTTCAAGTTGACACGGAGGCAGTTAAAAAGACGGCGGTCGAGGCGATTTTTGACCTTTTGACCTTGCATGGCACGGATATACTCGATTCGTTGGACGCCGATGCGACCATTTTGGAAACGGGCCGAAGATCAAAGAACTCCGCCGACAGCGTCATGAGCCTGTTGGCCAAATTTTTGGAATTTGAAGTACCCAATTTACGCTAGCTCATAATTAATATAGTGTTTTTGAATGTTTTATTTTTGTTTTTTTTATACTTTAATTTTTTATTATTTTTATTATTATTATTTTTAATTCTTAATGTTTTTATTTTTTCTAGTTTTTATTTATTGTTAATATTTTTGCGCTGTTTGTAATATGTCATTATAACGTACTTGATCTTGTGGGTTGGGGGTTTCACATCCCCCATCGGAAAAATTTTCACCCCCCAGAATTTGCGATTTTCCGAAAGTTTCCAAAAAATTTTTAAATATTTGTAAAAAAGGGGCTTTTTTAAAGTGTTTTTAGCAACCTATTTGCGCAAAAGTCTCAAATTTTCGACTTTTCGCGCCATATACTCATGTTTTGACTATATTTTGTTCAATTTATTCGACTTTTTCAAATTTTTTTCTCGAAATTTCTAATGTTTTTATGTTTTAGAAAGATACAGCATTGTCAGAAATGCCAAGAAACAATGTTTTTGACGCATATCCACCCATCATTTTTAGGCCCAAAAAAGCATTTTAAGATTTCACCCCCTTCCCTCGACCCCCCAGAATTTCCACGCAGTGCATCTATAATAATAATACATGACGTCGTATGTTTTGCTTTTTTCGTAAATCGAGGTAGTTTCCTGCCAAAATGAAGGGCATGAAAATTACAGTCTTTCTAATAGCATGATGCACGCACCTCTATATCTGTCTTTCTTTCTTCTTTTTTCAATATTTGCATGGTTACTTATTAATTAATTTTTTTATTTTATTTTATTTATTTTTATATATATATTTTCCCTTTTTTTCTTTTTCTCCTCATTATTTCTTTTTTTTATTTCTTTTTGCTTCTTTGTCGTATTGATGACTTCTTACTATTTGTAGGGGGAGGGGGTGGAGGACGATCGATTTCGGTTGGGGATCTCCTTTACACTGTTATGTATACATACGAATGTACGGATTAAACTAAATTAAACCGGAATTATCGAAAATTAAAGAGTCGATGTGAAACTCAAAATTGAAGCGTAAAACCTCGATCTGATATCAATTTATTTGTAAATAAAAAGTATGTCTTCGGCAGCAATCAAATATTTAAATGCTGCTTACACATAAACAGTGTGTATCATCGTTTCGACAAATTTTCACATTTATGTCCGATATGCTGTTTACCGGAATTTTTTTATTCAAAATTCTTTTGCCTGTTTTTAAGCTATTCCGATCGACTGTATCCCAAATTAATGATGACCCCCGAAGCACACATGCACGTAGGGGGTGAGGGGGGTATTACCCCCCTGAGGGGTCAGCTAGACCGGTACTGTCCGGCGATTTTGAGCAAACAGGTCTTGTATTGCATCATTTTTGACATCAAAATCAGTAAAAATGTCAAAATTCTTCCGGCGCTCCGCCACGGATTAGTACTTTTATATACTTTTTTACCCAAAAAACGCTAAAAATTGATTAATTTCTGTATTTTTTAGTGTTAAAAGTGATGTAATGCAGTCAACATGGACTACAAATGCTTTAAAAATGCTAAATTACTACAAAAAAACGTTTTATAGGCTATTTTGACTATTTTGGTCGTTTAAACAATAGAAAATTTGTGAACGTTAAATTTACTGTTTTGGATTTCTGAGATTTTTAACCCCCCCTGCCGACCCTGACCTTGTGCACCTATGCCCCGAAGATATGTGCATTTAATCGTTCAAAATTTTAGGGGAGCCATTGCTTGGGAAATGGGCACACACGCACAGCACGGAAATTCTGGGGGTTTAAATCCTAAAGTGCCTTTTTTGGGCCCAAAACTGGTGGGTACGCGTCAAAAATATCGTTTTCGGCCTTTCTGACGATGCTCTATCTTTCTGGAGCATAAAAACAAAAAAAATTTCAAAAAATTAAGAAAAATCGAATAAATTGAGCAAAATATAGTCGAAGCATGAGTATATGGCGCGAAGCGCCGAAAATTTGACACTCTTGAGCAAATAGATACCTAGAAACGCTTAGGAAAGCCCCTTTTCTACGAACGAATGTTTAGGAAATTTTTGGAAATATCAGAAAAATCGTCAATTCTGTGGCTTAATTTTCCGGGGGAGGGGTCAAATTCCTCAGATCATGTATGCGAATGGGTGGCATGCAATGGTCTCCTAGTTTTGTCGTAAATGCTGAAAACGCGTAAAAATGTCCTTAAGCAGGTTACTGCCAACGGGCGGATTTAAGGGCTGGGGGGGCGGCCGCCCCTTCCATTTTGGCCAATAATATTTGGCCAGATAAGGAATGGATATGTACTCAATTTGCGACGTTTTTTGGCCGTCGGCGACCATATATATTTTCTCAAATTTTTCGTGGATTCTTTTCAATGACATTTCTTTGCTTTCTTTGCAGCCCAGAAGTCATCATATGGCCCAAGAAATAGGTTTTTGTAGCAGCAAACAATTTCTAGTCACTTAAAACAATTTCTGAACAGAAACAGCTATTTTAATACAGTTTTCTTCCATTTTTTGTGTACAAATTCTGAAAATATTCTACCCTTCGCATTAAATGCTACAAATACGGTAAATACAATTGCGTTTTAAATCTCTAAACGTCCTTCCTCGTAAATTTTAGAGATTTTTCGGCCCCAATCGCCGTGTTTTAGTAAATTTCAAAAAATTTAAGTATTTTTTCGCAAAAAAATTTTGGAAATTTCTAAATTTCTCGAGAAATCGTTGCGTCAAAAACTATTTCAAATAAAAGCCTACATCGTAAAACGTCGAAAAAACGCAATTTCGGTCATGTAGGGCGAATTTTCGGACCTATTTTTGACTGTTTTAAAAAATAGGGGTACCGCCCGGCAGCCCCCCCCCCCCTTACGAAAATTCTAGATCCGCCGCTGTCTGCCAAAAACTAAAAATTTAAAGCTATTCAGGTAGGACGTGGTGAGATGACTAAGCTTTGATTGGGATCCCACAATGATTTTCCGTGTAATCGTTTACCCCCGGTGGGTGACCTCCAAAAATGATCTGTCGAAAAAGACCCCGGAGGTTCGTGGACTGAAAAAATTACATATATTGGAAAGACGACCTATTGAAAATGCCTTCCAAAATCTGTAGACTGAAAAAAGACATTGGACCTGAATGAATCTTAAATTTACGAAATTATAAATGGTCTGCGGAAACGACCCCCAGAATTTGTGGGCGATAAGAAGATGACCCCGTGGACATAAGCGTCGGGGAAATATATGACCTCTTGAGAATGACTTGCAAAATTTTTCGACTGAAAAATTGAGGAGCTCTTAAAAATGGCTCCCAAAATTTGAAATAAAATAATGGCCTCTTGTAAATGACCGCCGAAGTCTATGGACTAAAAAATGTCCACTTGAACGACCCCCGAAATTTGTGAACTGAAAAAATTACCTCTCGAAATTGACCTTTAACCTTTGTGAACATAAATTGACCTTTAACCTTTGTGAACTGAGAAAGATAACCTCTTGAAAAAGACTCCATAAATTTGTGGACTGAAAATAAATGACCCCTCGAATGACCTCCAAATTTTAGATCTGCTAAAACGGCTTCTTGAATACGAACACCGGAATTGTGAACCGAATAAATGTTATTTTTGAATGACCCCAAATCGGTGAACTGGCGGAATGACCTCTTGAGAATAACCTCAGAAAATTTGTGAAGCGAAAAAGATAAAATCTCGAAAATGCCTTCCGACAGTGGGGGACTGAAAAAATGACCTTTTGATAATGAACTGAAAACATTACCTCTTCAAAATGACCCCTGAATATGGGAACTGAAAAAAATACCTTCTGAAAATGACCTTTTGAATCTGTGAACTGAAAATATCACCTCTTGAAAATGACCTCCAAAAATTGGGGACTGAAAAAATTGAAAATGACTGTCCAATTCTGTGAACCGCAAATATTACCTCTCGAAAATGACCCCCGAAATTTGGGGACTGAAAAAATGAACTTTTGAAAATGACCTTCCAAAAATGATTTTTTAAATCTGTGAACTGAAAATATTACCTTTTGAAAACGACCCCCAAAATTTGGGGACTGAAGAAAATGAACTTTTGAAAATGACTTTCCAAAAATGACCTTCCAAATCTGAGAACTGAAAAAATTACCTTTTGAAAAAGACCCCCAAAATTTGGGGACTGAAAAAATGAACTTTTGAAGATGACCTCCCAAAAATGACCTTCCAAATCTGTGAACTGAAAATATTACCTTTTAAAAACGACCCCCAAAATTTGGGGACTGAAAAAATGAACTCTTGAAAATGACCTTCCAAAAATGACCTTCCAAATCTGAGAACTGAAAATATTACCTTTTGAAAAAGACCCCCAAAATTTGGGGACTGAAAAAATGAACTCTTGAAAATGACCTTCCGAATCTGTGAACTGAAAATATTACCTTTTGAAAATGACCCCTCAAATTTTGGGACTGAAAAAATGACCTTTTTTTTAAAATGACCTTCCAAATCTGTGAAGTGAAAATATCAGCCCTCGAAAATGACCCCTGAAATTTGGGGACTGAAAAAATGACCTTTCGGAAATGATCTTCTGAAAATGACCTTCCAAAAATGACCTTCCAAATCTGAGAACTGAAAATACTACCTTTTGAAAAAGACTCCCAAAATTTGGGGATTGAAAAAATGAACTCTTGAAAATGACCTTCCGAATCTGTGAACTGAAAATATTACCTTTTGAAAATGACCCCCAAAATTTTGGGACTGAAAAAATGACCTTTTGAAATGACCTTTTAAATCTGTGAAGTGAAAATATCAGCTCTCGAAAATGACCCCTGAAATTTGGGGACTGAAAAAATGACCTTTCGGAAATGATCTTCCGAAAATGACCTTCCAAGTCTGTTAAGTTAAAATAATCTGTGAATTGAAAATATTACCTCTTGAAAGTGACCCCTTAAATATATGGATTTAAAAAAATGACCTCTCAGAAATGACGCCAAAAATTGGTGAACCGGAAATGACTACCGAAAACTTTAAAATTACCACAAAATTATTTTTCCGGCCATTTTTTGTTTAGGAATGTGAAATCAGGACGATTACGGCCGAAGGCTTCGCCAAATTGCTCTATCAGCAACGAATTTATTCGCCAAAAATTTTGGCCCGGCTCGTTTTGTTGTGGTTCAATCCGGCGACGAAAGACGATTCGAAAATTAGGCGATACATAGGATTCTTTCTGCCCAAATACGCTTTTTCCAGCTTGTAAGTTTTGCGTTTTAAGACGTTTTTCGAAATTTCCGATTCGAACGCTCGTTAAATTTTTAATCAACTTATTAGCCGGCTCAATTGCTCTAAGAGCGATTTAATTTAGACAAAATTTGAAATTTTCTTTGTAAATTTTTCAAAGATTATTTCGTTTCAAATCGCTAAAATTGACGAAATAGTCGAAAATTTTATATTCAATTTCAAATAATTCATTGTTGATAATACTATTAGTATCGCATTATTTATTTATTTGTATATTCGTTTACTAATTTATTTATATACCCATTCACTGATTTATTTTTTGTATTTTATTTATTCTTTTATTTGTTTATTTATTTTTTACTTTATTCATCTGAATTATTTATTTATTTATTAATCATTTGCTTAATTTATTTATCTTTTTATTAATTTATTAATTTATTATTTATATATTTATATTTAATTACTTAATTATTCAATTTATTTAATTAATTATTTAGTTAATTATTTATTTATTTACTCGTCTATTTATTTGTTTATTTATTGGGTTATTTATTTCTTTATTCGCTTATCTATTCAATTACGTACGTACATATGTATCTGCTTATTGAATGATTAATTAATTCATTTATGCATTTACATATTTATCGATTTTAATTATTTATAAAAAAATAATTAAAAAAATAATTTAGAAAAATAAAATAAAAATAATTAAAAATAATTTTAAAATAATATTTAACATTTTTTATTGTTTTCTTTATGTATTTGCTTATTTATTTATTTCATTTATTTATTTTTGCAGCACAAATCAGGAGGCACTTGAGGAAGCTTTTTGCCCGTGCTTCGAATATTATTCAATTGTCGCTATAATCATCCGTTGGCCAAAGTTGATCCGCTCAACGTTGGATCGTTTATGCTCGGTTTAACGGATCCGAATCACCTGACGGCCAAGGCCAAATCTAGGGGGGTGAGCTGGCATTTTTTGTTGAAATTCTTCGTTTTTCCCCAAATTTTTTCTGACAATTTTTTTAATAATTTTTTAATTTAGCTTTTATATATATATATATATATATATATATATATATATATATATATATATATATATATATATATATATATATATATATGTACTAACATAGCTGAGCAATTTAATCTTTTCATACATTTTCGTACATTTTTTATTTTTCTACATTTTTAAATTTTTTTTTCGTTTTAAGGCTTCGCCTTGCATGTTCTGAAACTATTAAAAAATTTCAATAACCACAAAAATCGATTTCAATGGCCAAATTTACTGTTTTTCTAAAATCGAAATTTTAATAAATCTTGCATAAAAACTTTATTGTGTAAGAGCGTGTCGTCGAAATTTTATGAATAAACGGATTTGGTTGAGAAACATTTAGCACGATGCCCTGAAAATTACCGGAAATTTAGGCTAACGAATGAGAACTTCCCTGAAAATGTTGGATAAAAATATTAAACTATCCTGTTTTTGCCCAAAAAATGCTTACAATGCGCACAAAACTTTTGTTGTGTACGAAAAAACACATCTTAGTCGGAAAAACAGCCGGAAATTGTTAGAAATATTTGCTCCTCTTCGACTGTGTAAAGTTTTAACCGCAGTTAAGGGAGTAATTTGCACTTTAAACACTATAACTCTGCACCTGACAACACTTCTTCACACCTTAAGCTAAATACTTCTTTACAAATTTACATTTCGCACTTTACTCTTTTAACACCTTTGCCACTTTACAAATTTCACTTTTATTTTATCCCTTTTACACTGCTTAAAGTTCGTTTTAAACACTTTACACACACCACATGTACACATCAAGGTTACGTCTGAATTATTTTGCTTGCTTTCACATGGCTTTTTCTAGAAAGTTAGCGTACATTAAAATATCAGTATTCGTTGCTCTTTTAAGCTGCTTAAAATTTGTTAATTTAGCGACAGATTATTTGCAAATTTTTTCCTTTAAAATGTAAATTGAGGGTTAAGTGTAAAGTGCAATTATAAAATACAATGTCGCAAGTAAGAAAATTTGAGAGTAAAATTGTTAGAAACCGGACTTTTGACTTTCGCCCACGCCATTTCCAGAAGGGGTGGCCTGCCGCGATTTGGCGTGCAAAGTGTAAACCGCAATGTGAAGTGTAAAGTGGTTTAATGAGACCCGTGAACTACCTACTCTAATGAAAAATAATGGGCATAAGGAAGAACATAAATATTACTGTCACATGTATTTTTTATTTTTTATCTGAATTTTGCGTATTATGTACATACATGTGTAAATTTCATTGTTTTTTTAATTTTGGGTTCTTTATTTGTCTAATCATCTATTTATAGTTTTCGGAAATAAATTTCTCGTATTTCGCATTCTTTTATTTTTTCATTTTTGTGCTGCTTTTTAAAAATTTTTATCACTGTCATTTTTTGGATTTGTTGCAGGTGGCTAATTTTTCGTTACTTTTTTCATGTTTTTCACATTAATGAGCCGTTAGCGCAGCGCTAATGTTCGTTTACATAAGTATATTGACTTTGTGTACTTTTATTTCTTCGTATATTTTTGGAATTTCCACATATTTTCGAATTTTCGTACGTTTTTTTATTTTTTTGCATTACCTTTCTTAATTTTTTTGCATTACATTTTTTATTTTGACTTATACGGCTCCATTTATCAGCCATTAGCGCGCGATCATACTTATTAAAAATAAGTTTTTGACGCAACTCACGTAAATCTATGACAGGGCCAAAATTTTGGGGTTCAGGTGTGAAGGTCGAAAAAGGTCAAAAATCGACGATGGGGCAGAAAAATAAATTTCATAAATGGAACTTTACCTAAATTGGAATCTTTGCAAATTTTTGTTTCAGGGGTCCGCTCGATTTTTCCAGTTCACCAGTCATACACCAGACATGCAAAGTTTGCCAATTTCGGCGGTGGGAAGGGTGGGGGAAATGAGAAACATTTCTCTTCCGAAGTGCTTTTTTTGAGCTCAAAAAACAGTGGGTGTCAAAAAATAGGAAGAAATTGCGTCAAAAACGTAAAAACCTGAAAATTGGAAAAAATATCAGAAAAATTCGATTAAATTGAAAAAAATAGTCGAAAAATGAGGCGATTGTGCGAAGCGAAGCGCCTAAATTTGTCGCTTCTGAGCAAATAAATGGCTTAGTACGCTTAAAAGAGCACCTTTTCCACGAATTTTGCTGGAATTCAGCGGAAAAACGCGAATTCTGAGGGGGGTGAAAAAAGTTGTGGGGGTTTGAATAATTTTTTTGGGGATGGGGGGTTAAGGTTTGAACACTTTTCTAGGAGGGGTTGAAAAAACCCAACCCCCGAAGATCAGATATGAAGAATGGAAAATTTTTCCGGGGGAAAATGAGGCAAAATGAAGGTCAAAAATGCTTGAAAATTGGAAATTTTCTCCAAATATGGTTTAAGATGTCCAAAAACTGTGCAATAACGTAGTTTTAATGTTATTTCGGCGCTTATACCAATTTTTCGGTCATTTTGGCCCCCAAAAAAGCTCACTTTTTTGACCCTCTTTAGATCAGCTGACCCCTTCCTGCCCAGATCAGCCATGCTGTGCATCTATGGTCATCAATAGCTTAGTGCGTATGCACCCTACCTTCTCTTTGGGTTTCGTACCGAATTTCACGTTTGCGCGCTGCGCTAATAAGTCTGCGGTTTTATTAGCGCGAAATGATTTTATTAGCTGCGCTCGACTCGTGCATTAAATAATACAGAATCGCTTCGATTCTCGCTACATTGACTTACGTTCGCAGCATAGAATCGTTTTATTAGAGTTTGATTCAAATTAATATAATCAATTCCTTTTGCACAATTATGCTAATATTTGAACTACCCGTAAATTTTATGTTTTGCTAGTGATATTTGAGGCATGTCTCATCAAACTCTATTCACCGCTGTTAGAAAAATCGTAGAATAGCGGATAAAAACAACAAAGATTTAATTCTTGGAATCTGGGCTTTTTATTCAAGGATTTCCGCAGAAAGCATACATACATACTCTCATCCGTTTATCCATTGTCAGATATGTACAGCAAGGGAGTTCTTCAAAACCACGACTTTTCGGCGTTCCTGACGATGCTCTCTCTATCTTTATAGTGCGTGAAAACGCAAAAAAAACCGAAAAAATAATAGAAAAAATTTGTAAATTGTAAAATAAATAGGTGGCCAAAAATGAGTATATGGCGCGAATCGCAGGCAATTCGACGCTTTTTAGCAAACAGATAGCCAAAATCGCTTAAAATGCACCTTTTTTGCGAATTTTTTCGAACATCGCAAATTCTGGGGGAAGAGGGGGGGGTGAAAAAAATTCCGGGAGATAAAAACGTTCTGGGGGAGGGGTCAGGAATGGGTGGCAATTCCTCTCTAACTGATCCCCCTAAGAAAGATTATATGTGTCCGTGAAGCAGTTTTACGTAGGTACGAAATGCGCAGGTACTCGTTGTATAAATTATGCACTACGCATAAATAGAGGGATACTATCCATCTTCTTAGCCACCTCTCGTTCACTCATTTATCAGATATAACGCAACCGTTTGATAGATCGTGATCCGTTTTTCGACCAAATTTAAACTGTGTTCGATATTCGCCCGTTTTGTACAACAATCCTCTCACATTTTTGTGCATTCACTATTTTGGGCGCTTATTTCGGTATTAATTGAGTAGGCGATTTGTCCGTTTTTTCCGTCTCTTCTATTTTTGTCCCGCGCCGCCAGACGCATTTATTATCTCTATTCTTTTTATTGTGCATCATCTGCGCTCGTATATAAATCGATGAATCGTCGTTAAAAAATTTTCGAATAAAACTAGAATAATTGGTATTTCTTTCGGGTTAATGATTAAATTTCTGACCAAATTTTTCGAACTTATGACTCACCGAAGCATTCGGCAAAAATCTTGCCTATTATTTTATATAATCGCTGATGTTATAATTTGGCCAAAAATGACTATTAATAATTTTCGAGACCCCTCTGCCATTTAAGGAAATAAACAACAGCAATTAAATGATATAAGTCGCAATTTTGTTTTACTGTGCGCTGTCGCTTTTCTAAATTTGTCAATTTCAATCAATAAAATTAGACGTGAAGCATTGAGAAATGTGATCGTTTTACTCCCTTCATCCCCTCTTTTGATTTTATCATGTTTTTTCTCAATTTTTTATGGTACCACAATTTTTGGGTGTAGCCCGACTATGACAGCTTCTATCTATCCGTCCGCTGCCTCACTGAAATTTCTTTTTTGATCGGAAAGCGAAAGAAGTTTAAAAATTCCATATCTGAATTTCAAATTTTTTCCTCATAATTTTATATTGTTTTGCATTTGTGTTTTCATGTTTTCATATATTCTTATTTTAGGCCGAAACAAAAATTTTGAAAATTTTATTCTTCAATTTATAATTTATGGCTGTAGTACGAACCGAACAGAATGTCTTGAATTTATGTATTCTTGGTTGAAAATAATCTTGCAGGAATAGGGCCTCCTCTTTCCTTCCCCTAGACTTTTCATCGTAGTGAAATATCGGGAAATATATCAAATATAATATATAATGAAATATATAAAATATAATATATAATGAAATATCGTATATATTATTAAAAATGATAATATCAAAATATGATATATATACAGCTTTTCACATAAGCTTTTTCGGTAACAAATTGAAGCCAGACTACTTACCCTCAATGTAGCTCTTTTTCCAGATAAATTTAGATTTTTAGTTACTCTTTTATGCATATTTTACTCTGGAAAAATAATTTTTTGCTTCTCAATGAACTACCTACAGAATATATCATTTGTGCGCAAGGTCAAACTTTTAGGTGGTTGAAAAGCAAAAGTTAGAGGATAGCTAAGTGCTTCGTGCGGAAAAATGATGGTATCGCTTTTTTAAAACAATCGTTTCTGAGGATTTATCGGCAAACAAGTAGGCTTTTTGAACTCACAAATCTAGCTATATAGAGTAAACTGGATAAAATCAAAATTCTTCTGCAAAAGTGCCTTAGATTAATCAGAAACAGCGAATAACGAGTAGCACAATTTTCACACTTCTTGCGTATTTATATCAGTTTATAGCCTTTTTGACTAAATACAGCTATTTAGTCCTTTTTGGAAGTCGAGAAAATAGCTATATATCGTTTTAAACTCGGAAAATACATTTATATAGCATTTCTGAGTTCACACGGTATGTTTCTTAGTCCAAAAGGGGTATATAGCTAGTTTTCTGAGCCCAAAAAGGCTGTTATACTCGTATAGCTAATTTTCTGAGCCCAAAAAGGCTATATAGCAATGTTTTTTCGGCTAAAATGGCAGAGTAGCAATCAGTTTTGTAAAGCTCAGGAGGAGTTGTACCCCCCTCAACTCTCCTTGCTCTTGTATGGCATATATAATCTGAGTCTGTTATTCTTTGTCTAAGAAAGCTACCTTGAAAATATATTATAATTATGAATACCTAATGAATTTTTTATGAAAAAAAGCAAATGGCATGTACGAATTCTTTAGACAACTTATCCAGGATAGATATTTAATATTCATTCTGGAAAATTAGGCATAAATATTAGATATGTTTAATAAATCAAATTTAAATATAAAGTTTAAATATAAATTTTATTTATTGAACATATCCGATATTTATTCAAGGGCTTTTTCTTCCTTTGAACATAAATTCATCCTTATTATTAACATTTGAATAAAATTTTCTGTAAATCTTTTTCGTTTTGTGATGGTCAATAATACCTTTTGGTAGGCGCTTCTTGTGTCGTATTTTTATATCTTTCTTTCATACATGTAACAGCTCGAAATTTTTTTTTGGGGGAAGGGGGTAATTGAAGTGCAATTTTCGGCTAAAAAAACGCCTGAAATGGACTAAACAAATTCGATTTTTTCCTAGAAAATCGGGGAAGGGGTCGAAAATTTTTTGGCTTTGGGGGATAGGGGCCGTCCGACCTTGGGTGGGGGGATCCCCCATCCCCCTGTTACATGTATGCGTTCTTTACTGATCGCTACACCTGTTATATTTAATCTTATCGCTTTAGTTAAATCGTTGATTTTGTTTTATTGACTGATCATATTTTGTGATTGCCTGTTTATGCATGTATTTTTTGTATTTATGTATTTTCAAGCCAACACGACATATAATTAAAGGAAACATAGACTCGCAGTATATAGCAGCGATTAGATACAATTTTACTATAGATTCGTCCATCTGAATAATTAATTTAATCGCTAGCTTACAGTCCATATTCTTACCACGTGTAAGAATGCAATGTTAAAACGTATTTTGACTCGAAAAACAGAACATATAAATCAGTGACTGAAAAAATGAAATAAAACAAAAACCGCGGAATTGGGAACAAATGCTAAAGAGGCTAGGAATAAGAGTTGAAATAAAAGAAATTATAAAAGGTTAAAATCTAAATAAAGCTACCCAATTTTTAAATATTGTGTTTGAAGTTGAGGAAGTGAATTTGGGACGTTCATACGTGATGTTGGGGTTTCATCCCCCCTCCCGCCAGACAAATTTTTACCCTTTCCACACCCCACATCATTCATAAGTTTTCAAAAATTTCCAAAAATTTTCTGAAAATTCGCAGGAAAGGTGCTTTTTTTATGCGCTTTGACCATATACTAATGTTTTGACTATATTTTGTTCAATTCATTCGACTTTTTGATTTTTTCGAATTTTTTGTGTTTGTATATGCTCTAGGAAGCTAGGGCATCGTCAGAAGAGGCCGACAAACAATATTTTTGACGCTTAAACACTATTTTAAGGCCCAAAAAAGGCACTTTGAAATCTCCGTCCTCCTCGGCGTTCCCCTGCTATGCATGTCTGGGAACGTCTAATTAAAAAGTGTGAATTTGCCTACGTATCTGCTATATTTTTGGCTTCTCGTCAAAATGTTACTATTGAGAATCTACAGATTTTGGCCTAAATAAGCACTATTTAAAAATATCGAATTGCGTTCCTCTAGACCGCGAAAATTGAGTTTTTTGGCACCTATTATATCACTCGGAAACTGACGTTCCAATCGAGGTCCTTTTGAGATTCCTGTCGGCATACATGGACAAACCTTACAAGTTCATTCAACCCGGTATTAGTTGGAGCCGGGTCGTTATCATAGTTGGGTGGCACCAAAGTTCTGGGGAGGGGGTGCAAGATTTTTTCAAAGGTCAAAAACTGTCCTTAAAATGGTGGCATGGCAAAAAACACCGTTTTTCAACGTTTCTTATCGAGCACTATCCATTGACATCAAAAAAAAATGCGAAAAAAACAAAAAAAAATTCAAAAATTGAATTCTGGGGGAGTATTTTGGTTTCTGGGAGGTGCATACCCCCAAACCCCACGCGCAGGTATGGTCGGTATTAATGGGAAGACCTGTCCTGCTAGTATCAATAGAAATTTTAAAAATGCTATACAAATGGAAGTAAAATGATGAAATTTCAAAAAAATGACTCTAAAATCAGTCAATTAACTAATGGAAAATTAATTAAATTAAAATCAATTAAGTATTGGAAAACCAGCTAATCAACTAACCAATCAAACAATGACTAACCAACCGTCAATCAATAATCAATCAGACCACAACAAATAATTAAGCAATCACTAAGCAACCAATCTGCCCACAAAACAACCATTTTGTAAGAGGACAATCAACCAAAGATTGGGCAGTCGGTATCAATGGGGAGACTGGCCTTTGTCCACGTATATGCCTGTAGGTATACAAGTAACAGGGGTGGGCATCCCCCATATATAGTCTATCTTCTTAGTCCCCCGGAGTGAGAAATTGTTTGACCCTCCCTCCCGGTTCTGGCGAAAACTTGCCTTTTTTGGCTATTTATAGCTATTTTTTGTCGTCTTTGGTTAAAAATTACAGGTTATTTACGCCCTCCCCAACCAAATGGCTCCCCACCCACCCAAAATTCCGAGTCGCTATATACATGTACGCCTGTCCAAATTCAACTGAGCAAAATGAAAAATTTGCTTTCTGCGACAACTGACGCGAAAAATTAAATCTCCTTTAGGCGCCTACGATTCTACTCTGTTGAACATGGACTGGACATATACATAAACAATTACTGCTAACTTTAGTCAAATTATGCTTCAGTCATTTAAGGGTTTACTTCAGCAGTTCAAAATGACGTACTTAAAAGTTTAAACTATACTTTAAATTAGCGAAACAAAAAACCGCAATAAAGCAACAATATATTCGATTCCACAACGTATTCCTGTATTAATTACTAATACGACTTTGAAATCACCCAAATTTTCGACTTTGTTGCGCTTGCTTTAATTGATCAGATTTTTTTTGATTCGTTTGAAAATACCATTCTGTTTTTTGGTGGTTCCGCGCAAACTGGTCGAGAAAATTAATCTGTTTTTAACAATCGCTGGGCGGAAAATTTCTTAGGATGCGTTCGTTTTTCTTTGTTTTCATCAATAATCATTTTGCTAGAAAATTTAAAAATAGAGTCGTAAATTTTCCCTGAAAATCGGGAAAAACAACAACAACCGCAAGAAATTCTGCTCAAGGTCGAATTATTTCAACAACGTTGTTTATCGCGCCCGCACCCACCCAAAAAATGCTCCTAGCATAGCTTCGGAGTTTATTGTTCAGGACTAACTTTCGTAGAATTTCGCACATTTACACGTAAAATCTTGTCATTTTAAATTTCGATTGAACAGTGTAAAATTGAATGTAAAGGAATTTCATTGTAATTTACTTTTAAAAATGCGCATAAATCGCTATAAAAATAATATAATCGTATTTTTTGCCGAAAATAAATATTCGTCGGTCCTTGCGATGATTAATAGACATACCAAAAATCCTGTTTACCTACCGTACTCGCTCATCATGTATTTACCACACGCGCGGACATTAATGAGATAAGACGTTTTTAAAACCGCAAACGGCCCTATCGAGCGGCAACAATTTTGTAACGAGAAAGTAAGCGAAAAAAACTAAAACTTTTCGTCGGGCAGGTGTTTTTCTTTTAGATTTATATCATATACCTAAGTGACAAATTATTTTCGCGCCCGGCAATGCATCACTTGGCTAGTGAATTAAAAAAACGAAAAAAACGCGATAGCAAATGGTGAAAAAATCGGCCGTGAAACAATGCCCATCATGCATGCGATATTTGCGTCGTCTGCGTGTTTGTTGCAGGCATCTCGCGATTATTTTAACAACAATAACAATAATAATTATAATACATACGTATGAGATAAGAAACCGAGCGGAAAATCGGAGAAATACTGCTGACTGGGTCTTGTATACCAGTATTTCAGAATGGTATAAGTCGAAAAATCGGGAGGACATGCGTGGAGTAGCACGTGAGTCCGTGGTGTAAATTAGGTATACGGTAGGTATGGTTACGGCTATGTTGTATGAGTATATGTGTGTGATAAGGAAATATCGCCCTGAGCCATACTGCGCGCGTAATTTTTGTCGGAGAAACGTTGAAGATGAAAAAATCAAAAAAACCAAACCAACCGTCGTCGTTTTATTCAACGAGTCGCCGTCGACGGTGATTCTACCAACGAAAAATCTAGTTTTCAGCGGTTATTCCATTCTTATCACACATAAACAACCATTCACAATCCACGATGCGCCGAAAAAGACCTTGATTTCTGTTCTTCTTGGTTTGCGGAGTTGCAATATTTTCGTTGTTGGTGCGGCGGACGCGGATGGGATATTATTATTATAAGTATTATATTGCAGAACTAGAGAAGAAAAAAGGAGATGGATGGCGAAAAAAATATTCACACTCTATTTCTCAAAACGCATATGTGTTCGCCCGTGTTGCAGCACGCACACGCGAACCATGTCCGAATTATATACGATGTAAGGCAGTGTGCGTGCTACAACACGCAGGCCGAACCGTGCTATACGCGACGTGGCCCGGTTGGAATGCGCGCCCGGGTATTAAAAGGGCCCGAACGCCTCGGGATTCGCACAGTCGTCAATCGGTTGGTCGACCGGTTGGTTTTGTTTCTGCTATGGCCTCTGATTCTACCATTCTGATCTGATCCTGTTCAGTGTGTGCGTGTGTGCCATAGAACAGGGCCTGTGCTTTCCTATTTTTGGGTCTTAAATTGATCGTTCGGTTTTCGGCTGGCTGTTGGTTGATCGGCGTTGCTGGGTCCGCCCCGCATTCAACTCTAGTCACACGCACCACGGGCCATTCGTCTTCATACAGGCTGGTTGATCGTGGCGACGAATTTCGAATGCTCGTTTCCAAAATTACTAAATTTTCTCAATTGTCCAAAATTTCGTCACCGGTCGATTAGTAAAACTTCTTTGCCTAAATTTTGGACGCATTACTTTCCGTCCTCCTCCTCCTCCGGCTGCTTAGCATTCTATTACTACTTTTGCGACGGTATTATTTTTGGAGTTTTCTAAGGTTGCATGGTGTGTTGTGTGAGTATGGACGACTGTGTGTGTACTTTTATTGCGGTTTTGACCGAACAACGCTACAACGCTAGACCGGATGCGCTTATCCTGGTTTGGTCTCTAGTACAAGTGTATTTGTATATTAAGTGGCAGTCGGATGAAAATACCTCTTGTAGTAGAAATTTGGTCTGAGCGTTATTGTGTTGCATCGTTTTTTCGACTTACCTACTCTCCTTTGATTTATTCTGAAGCCTGCAACGAGTACTTTTATTAAAAAAACTTTTCCTCTCGAGTTTCGCTTTCCTGAATTCACTTCAATTTGTATAATTTAGAACGCGTAAAGAATCAAAAAAACGTTTGCGCCATTCCTGATTGAATTGAATTACGTTTCGAGTTCTATGAGGTCGGGCGACATTAATGAGTTGAATTGCATTCATTCCATTTTTTGGGATTCAAATACGAAACTTTTATCTGGCGAAAAAGGTGTAGCCTCGTGTAGATTAGCCGAAATTTCATTGATTGCTCTCAAATTGCCTTATTTCTTTGTTTTTGTTGAATTGATCGAGTAGTGTATTAAGTGTTTTCTCAATTCCCAGACACTAATTAGCGGCCATGGAGCACCAAAGAGAGAAGGCGTACAAATTCGTTGCCTACTCGGCTATTACGTTCAGCGTTATTGCAATAATGTCTGTGTGTTTCACGCTACCCATGATCTACAATTACGTGTCACACATTCAGGATAGGGTCAGGAACGAATTGCGCCTTTGCAAGGTTCGGCAAAATCATTATCAGTCGTTATTTAAGTCGATCCAAATTTGAAAAAAACGAGATTAGAATTACTAAATTGAAATATTTTGAGTAAATTTGAAATAAAAACGTTGAAAAATCATGCAAAAATAAGCATTTGAACGAATGAAACATTATTCAGTAAACGATTGTAATGAGTTTCAAGGCAATGAAATCAGTCAGTAATCGATTTGGAGAACCCGTTTGAGCAAAATAGAAGAAAAAATAAGAAAAAAGACGAGAAAAATGAATACAAAATTGATTTTGGGTAATCATCTTTGTTAGAAAATCATTTTAGCGCAACTTAAAATTAATAAGCATTTTACAAAATAAAGCATAATTAAGCAAACGATCACTATGAGTTTCAAGACTGTAAAATCAGTCGTTGATCGATTTCGAGAATGTGTTTAAGGGGAATAGAAGGAAAAAGATAAAAAACAAAAAAGAAAAAACAACTTAATTTTAGGTGATTAACTTCCTAAGGAAATCATTTTAGCGCCACTTAACAATAATCAAATTACAGGATTCTGCGCAAGACGTCATGACAGAATTAAGCGTACAAAAACCGTCCAACCTTGCCAGCGTAGTTGGAGGCGCGCCTCGTAATAAAACTATTCACAAGAGGCAAGCTGGATGCGAAGGTTTCATTCAAACTTTTCTGTATATTTTTTTCTGCCAGACGCGTTTCAGCGTGAAATTTCTTAGGTTGCTGCCTACCCGGCGCCCCCGGCACTGCGGGTCGTCCCGGAAAACCGGGCAGACCCGGTCGACCTGGCAATCCGGGTAATCCCGGCTTCCCGGGCCTTCCGCCCCCAGAAGTATGCATTCCATCGACGCCCGAACCGTGCAAGCCTTGCCCGCCTGGTCCACCCGGACCACCCGGTCCACCTGGTGAAAACGGTAAGTAAAATGTGAAAGTTAAAAAAAGTTGTAAAAAAGTAAATGTACAACTAATAATTTTTTCCGAAGGCTAAAACATTTTAACCTCTTTTTTAAAGTAAATTTAATTACAAACGGTAACGGATTTAACTTTATTTAGGTAGACACACCTATTAAAAATTATTACGTTCTCGTGATAGGTTGGTGTGTCAATTTTTTGACAACTGATCGAACCGAATTCGGATAAATTGTGACTTGCCCTGGCCATTAATTTGATGCAGTTATTTATTTATATGCTCTTTGTCAAGGTGAACTGCGCATGCCCCATTGCGTAGGTCAAGTAACTCTATTTCCTGACCATTTGCTCAAAAATATTTGAATTTTTATAAAAATAATCAATGTTAAAGTTACGTGACTTGACTTGATGCTTGATGGAAATTCTAGCGTTGCATCGTCTGATTCCCGCTTAATCGGTTTTTCGCTAAATATTTAGACAGCTTAATTTTTCTGGAAAGTAGTTCTCTTTTCACATAATTTGGATGATTTTGTATATAATGGCCAGGTTTTCGACTTTTTAATATTTCCAAATCTATTGTTATCGTATTGACAGTGAATCCGGATGACTTGCTGGCTTTTAATTACTGCAGGCGGAATTTTTCGCTCCTAGATTTTTTGCGGTACCTGTTGCGTTGCATACTTTGCGACATTGATTTTCCATAGATGAACTTAATTTGATTAAATTCTAGACGCAAAACGCGCACTAATACTCGAATCGGAAGACCGGATCTTTTGAATGCATCGCGTTTTTAGACTTGAAAAAAGTTAAATGCTTTGGGCAAATTTCGCCCTAATATTTGCGAACTTGTTTCGAGTTTGGCATAGATTTTTAAATTCTCCTTGAACTTGACTTTTCAAATTTCAGACGGATGCACCGCAGGGCTTATTTGTGAAATTTTTACGTGTTTTTCTTACCGTTTTTAAGATTTTTCTGATAATTAGGGTCATTGAGCAGAAAACACTTTGATGTTTTTGAGCGGAAATATTGTCAATGTATGTTTTCTAATTTAAGCCCGCAGCAAAGATATTCAATTCACTCCTTGACTGATGTTATTTCTGCCCAAATATTTAAAAATTTATTTTCTGGACCTTTGAAAGTGTAAAATTGTCAAATTTTTTGACGCATAACGTCAGATGTAGTAATTTCTGGCTAATTTAAGTTTGAAAATTTGTACGAAATAGTCAATACACATCGGTCAACTATATTATTCTGCGTACAAGTTTACGTTTACAAAATTCAAAAATACGTAGCAAATTATTTGATTTGCGTCTGAGGCCTTGCAAAAATAAGCAGTGCAGAAATAAATTATTAATTTAGCTTGATTTCATACATCGAAATCATTTAGAAACTAAATAATTCCTAGAGCTCCAAAATTGTGTCTTAATTCAATTGACTGTATTGAAACAATTTGGGCAACTATCGATAAACACAAATCATTGCGTTTAAAATGCAAGTCAGCTTCATCTTTAAGCAAGTTTCATTTTTGAATCGTTCACAGAAATTCTTATAAAAAGTCTACTGTTTAGTAAATTTCGGTGCCTAATCGAATAAAATGTATTCGGATTCGATCATGCCTTATCTCTTTACTTCATGCAAACGAAATAAAATCTTAAATCTTTTTTGTGTCAAAAACTGAAAGGGTGTCAACTTAGTGGAATCGAAGAGCGTCTAAAATTAGTAAAGAAAAAAAAGCACTTTTTTAGGTGAATTTTTTCTATTAGGGAAGCAATTTTATTTTTATTGCTTCCAGTCAGTAAAACGATTATGAGTTTAGAGAAATATCTACTTATTAAATCGACAATTTCAATAAATAATGTTTTTTTATTAAAAAAATTAGATGTAGAAAATTTGATTTTATTAAAAATATCGTCAAAATTGTAAGATTTGATTGATTAAAAAACTGTAATTCCGCCTATAAGCGAATGAGGTACTAGTGGATTCCTCAATTTTCCCAAAGGCCCAAAACTTGACGTGGCCAGAAATTTCATAATTTAGTGTGTGCGGGCAGCCACTGGCTTGCATGATCTGAGGAGGGGTTTTTCATCCTCCACAGAAATCGTAAAAAACGTCCCCAACTAAGCGTTTTTAGCCATCATTTAGGTCTTAGGTGACAATTTTTTACGCCAAACATTTTCACTGTTTTGCTAAATCGAAATTTCGTTCAAAATTTCTTTCACGTTTTATCGTCTAGGAAGAAAGGGCATCTCCAGAAATGCTCAAAAAAGCATGTTTTTTAAGCCCAAAAAACGCATTTAAAAAATAATTTGGTTCGGCCCCTCGGAATCCGCTTGATTTGCATCGGCTAGGAATTCAGGGTCGTGGCCCCCGGACATTTTGAAGGGGGTGGGGGTGGGAAGGGCTGATGACCTCTAATTTTTCGCCAAAAATGTCAAAAAAACACGTGAAAATGGCCGAAAACCGCAACTTTTTCTAAAAATTCAAAAAATTGGGGTACAAAAATTGTATGACTTTGTTCGGATGGGGGACGACCAAGTTTGAGTGGGGGAATGCCCCACCCTCTCCGTTAAATTTCTGCTGGTGCAGAATTTTTCCATTTTTCGGGGGCGGGAATTCATTTATCCCATTCGTCGTTAAGGTGTCGTCGGACCCGCCGGCCGCGACGGCCCGCCCGGCAAGGATGGCCCAGTCGGCCCGCCTGGTCCTCCTGGACCACCCGGAGCAGCCGGCGAACCCGGCCGAGACGGCGCCCGCGGCGACCCGGGCCGTGACGCTCAGGGAGACAACCCGATACCCGGCGAACGAGGTCCGGACGGCGATCCCGGCAAGCAAGGCCCACCCGGCCCCAATGGCCCGCCCGGTCAGGACGGACAGCCCGGCCAACCTGGACCCCGCGGTCCTCCCGGCCCACCTGGTCAAAACGGCAAGGACGGCGAACCGGGCGAAAAAGGCCCACCTGGTCCGCCCGGCAAAGCGGGAGAACGCGGCGTTTGTCCGAAGTGAGCTTCGTTCATGCGCATACGTGCGCGGAACATGGGAAATTCGGGGGCCCGAAAAGGGCAAAAAATCGAAAAAAACTGAAAAATTTTAAAATTCAAAAGATTAGAGGCAAAAAATCATCAAAATTTAAAAAATTTGTTTACTACATGGCCTTTTAAAGCTAGAAACGACTTAACTTTTCATAAAAAGGAATTCAAATCGCTTTAAACACTCGGAGCATTGCATTTTTTGGATTTTTCTTGGAAAAATTGGATTGGGCAAGGGTTTAGCCGCCTTTAATAAAGTCACCCGCAATTCCTGGGCCAATCAGGCCCCTTCAATTCATTCAAGGCCGCGTAATTTTTGGCTGTTCACTGAATTACCTGCTTGCTTGTCTTCAAATTATAATTTTAAATTTGGTTTAAACCAGTCCAACCGATTTTTGTTGCTCAATAATATATCAAGCTGTATCGAATGAATGGAAAAGTGGATTCAATTTAGGCTTGGGGTCTTAATTTGATCAAATTTCTTATGAAAATTTGTGAAAAGCGTAACTTAATTACATATTTTTTCTTTCCATCTATACGGCAACGTCGTATTCTGGCCGCAATGTAAATTCCAATCCGGTGTCCGTTTTTCCTATTTTTTCTCCAAGCTTTCTGTGATAAATTGTTGACGCAAAGCCTTCCAAATTTTCCTCAAAAACTGTTTACTTTTGTTTTTGCGTAATGATTTTGCTTGTTTATTTGTTTTATTTATTAGTTGACTTTTTGTTTATTTAAGGGTTTATTTGTTCGCTTATTTGATTTTTTTCTTCTTATTTCTTTGTTTTTTTTTCAGTTATTCCGATGAGTCGCTTTACTATTTTGGCGATTTATACTTTAAAAAAGCGACAAAACTCGTTTTTGTCAATTTTTGAGATTTCGGCACTTTTGCCAATTATTTGAATAAATGCAATAAAAATAGTGATTTAAGTAGATTACTAAATTTGGATTTGGGGTCCTGAAGTTTTATCTTTCCTCACATCGAAGAAGCGACGTTTCTAAAGGTTTAATGTTTTAATAAAGAATTAAAGCATTTTGCACAGCTAGACTAGCTAAAATAATTCATAATTCGATCTTTTGTCGGAAATTAAGCGTTTTTCTCTATTTAAAAAATTAACGCTTCTGAAAAGTGTCCAAGTGATACCAATCGTGTATAGTTTACACAGTTGTTATTGTTGGTGCTGATTCTAATTCTTATTTTCCTGCTTATTATTGTTAAGGAAAAAACGAAAAACGTAATTGTGTAAAGTAAAAAAAGACGTAATTATAGATTGTAAAATCAACGCGATTGTGTAAAGTAAATGTAATTGTTTAAAGTAGAGGCAGTAAATGTGGAAAATTGAAAAAAACGTAATTATGTAAATTTTTCAAGTTTTTAGATAATTTTTAACTTTACACATACGCACACTTTACACTGTACGCTCTTTCCAGATATTGCGCGTTGGACGGAGGCGTGTTTTTCGAAGATGGCACGAGGCGATAAGCGTATCTGGTCGTTCACTACTTTACAACGTGATGATAATAATAATAACAGTGTTATTACGATGCTGATGTCGACCGCGTTATTTTTTGGCAGCCGGTTTCGTCGGCCGGTTGCCAAAATTTCTGTCTCTCATCCTACTACTTCTTCTTCACACTCTCAAACTCACGTTCATATCATAGACCGCTTCATTAAACACGAATAGGTTGTGTAGCTATAATTTATATTAAATAGCGATTGATGCAATTATAATAAATATTTTCGTCCGCACCACGTTTGGCCCACTTCGTAAATTTTTTCGGGTTTTTTTGGCAATTATTTGGCCACGTTTTTGCCCAGTATAGGCAAGTATGGATTTTTTCGCCAATTACGCTGAGAATTCTCACCACTGAAAATTCCACGGTCGTCACGTATCGAACAAAAGCATTATTAGTCGGTAATGTGTATTTTGTAGTTAGTTACGCTGTTTACATTATATTAAACCACATGCGCGCAAAGAGTATCGGTGTTAACAAACGCGACCTAGTTTAAACTGGACCGCTTTACACTGAGCAACGTATGCATTAAAATGGGCCCGAACAAGGGCGTCTTAATTTACCGTTTCTGACTGGCCTGGATTTTGGGCTATTCGCCGAATTTTTTTTTCGTTGAAAAGAATTGACCCCTGCAAAATGTTGCCTGGGTAGCATATGTGTGCACTTTGGGAATTCTAGAGGTTCGGTCTCGAAAATTTGTAGGGTTTCTTTTTTGAGCTTAAAAACGATAAATGCAAAAACAGTATATTTTGACTTTTCTGACTTTATACGCCGCCTTTTTAGAACAAAAATCGAAAAATTTCTTTGAACTTTAGCTAAATCGATCGAAGCGTGGTAAAAAACTACAAGGTATGAAGCGCCGAAATACTCGTAGTTAGAAAGTCGATACATGATCAACAAACCTGGGCGTGGGGGTATGCACCCCCCGAGAAACCAAAATACCCCCCCCCCAGAAATCAAAATATCCCCCCAGAATTCAAATTTTGAAATTTTTTCGTTTTTTTCGCAATTTTTTGATGCCGATGGATAGTGCTTGACGAGAAACGTCGAAAAATGGTGTTTTTTACGCCTTACCACCATTTTTAAGGCCATTTTTTTACCTTTTGAAAAATCTTGCACCCCCCATAATTTTCTTGCTGCCCACGTATGATGATCAAGATAGAAAATAAAAACGGCTGGCATGAACATTTTCTAAGGTTTTAGAAAAATTGAAAATTATGAGGTTGAGCCACATTTTTTCGGTGGGAGGCAGAACCATATATGCACAACAAGACTTGTCCAAGGGCTGGCTCGTTCTAGTGGGGGGTTATTCATGGTGTCTTCGCGAACATGGACCTAAAAACTGGAATAATGCTTAAATAGGGTGGAAGCATTCTGAATAGACCGTTTCTGGCATATACCTAATCTTTAAGCGCTTTTGCATAAATTTCAGTTTTTTGAGCCAAAAGGGAGCCTTAATCAGCAGTTTATGCCATTCTGAGCAGGCCTGTATTCAGACCCAACATAAATTGGTCTACATCTCGGAAAATTCGTCGAGATAGCTTGTAAAAACCTAATTTTTCGACGATTTTTGACATGATTTATTTATTGGGATGATAAAATTCGAAGTTTTTTTAAAAATTTTTTTGTCACTCAAAAAGCTTTGAAAAATGTATATTTTTTGGTCGCGCTTGTGCCAAAATTAAAGAAAATACTCCATATCCGGCGCGAAGCGCCGAAAATTCAAAGATTTTACGTCAACGACAGTCGATTTTTTATCTTTCCGTGCATTATTTTACCTTCCAGAATTTTTTTCTGGCCAAGAGGGAAGGTGCGGTCGCATCCTCCTAGCCCTCCCCCTAAATACGGCCCCGCACCCCTATATTGCATCTCATGAATTCGACTGACATTTGCATGGAATTTTAGGATCACTTGCATTAGACACGTTGATAAAAATTTCGTTTGAACCGTGGAAAAAATTTTGGCCAGCTGCCAGCGATTCATGCGCTACGGTGATTTGCTGGCACCCCATTTTGATATTGTTTGAACTCCAAAAGCTTGCTTAGTTCTTTCATTACTTTGCTCCCTTTTTTAACGATATCTTACGGTTTTGAACCTAGTAGAAAGAGTATCCGCCCTGGTTTCAACCAATGTGCTAATAATATTTCTTACTGCAGATATCGAAAGAGGTTGATCAAATTTACTTTGAAGATCTTGAAACTCTATATCTCGCCATCTTCCTTCGTCAAACTTTCGCAAACACATCTTAGTATTATGGCTTTATTTTTTGACCTAGGATCGTGCATGCTTTTCAAACTCCTTGATGAAAATTCAGACCATCCGCCTTAGGTTTTCTGAGCAAAAATTGGGAATTTTGTCAAGATGTATATGAGAATAGGGAATCGGTTTTGATTCCCGTGTAGTGGTCTAATTTTCATATTGACGTTATTTTTTCGTCTAATCTTAAAGCGAAAATCAATCTTCGTTCGAATTCACCTGATTCAATAGGGTATCAAAATAAGGAAGCGTTTTAAATTTCCTCGGTTGAATAGAGATTTTTTGCTTCGAATTTCTGATTGATGATTTGCGCGGTTTTAAGGCGCGTCACGAAGCGGATAATTTTTTATATCTGTTTATTTCCTCTTTGACCTTTGCCTCTTTGAATTCTTTTAGTTTTTCAAAAATACTTTCTATTCTTGAATTATTTTTAATTTTTTCCAAATTCGAATTGATGCACGATTTTACGTCTTTAGTAAATTAGGTACGTTGCTTTTAATTTATAACTAACTTTAGCATTAGTGAATTATAATCATCATTTTTGCCTTTTGCTTAATCTTATGATGTTTTTTGATTCAAGTGTATTTGAAAATTTGAGGCAACGTTATTGCGAAACGATTTCCAAAGCGAAAATTTTGCCAGAATTATTTATGATTATTTATATATTCGTTTAATTTGAATTAATTTTGAAATATTTTCAAGCCGACATAGCGCATCTAATTATTTTTTAAAACCCGTATCTTTTGAAGATTAGGTATACACAAATTTAGTGGACACCATACATGATCTTGGGGGGGCGGGTTTGGGGGAGGGGTTCCACCCCCAGAATCATTTTTCACCCCCCGCAAAAAAATTTCACCCCCCAGAATTGGCGATTTTTCAAAAGTTTCCTAAACTTACCTGAAAATTGGTAGAAAAAGTGTCTTTTTAAGGGTTTTTGGCCATATATTTGCTCAAAATCGCCAATTTTCGGCGCTTCGCGCCATATATTCATGTTTTAAGCGATATATTGGTCAATTTTTTCGACTTTTTTCGGAACTTTTTTCATGATTTCATGCTCTAGAACGATAGAGTATCGTCAGAAACGCCAAAAAACGATGTCTTTTAACGCGTACCGGCCATTTTGGGGCCCAAAAAAGGCACTTTAGGTTTTCACCCCCCAGAATTCCCATGCTGTGCATGTATGGTGGACACTTTACTTCGTTATCGACTCTAAGAGTACTTAACCAATTTTTTTTAAATTTCGTAACTAAACCATTCTTAAACAATTCCGATTAATATAAAAAATTTCTCAATGGCAAATTCGGAAAGTTTTGCCATTAGTTTTGACGAGTGCTAACGATTTATGTACACCAATCGAAAATATGTTAGTGAAATGATTTTTCTACGATTTCTGGTCTTATTCAATGCATTGCCTTGAAATAAATTGTCATTAACAAGATGTAACAACAAATTTTGTCATTATCCTGGACGTTGCTTATGAGAAATGTAGGCATCGTGCCTTTCCATTTTAAATGGTCGAATAATTACTAATAATTAAGTTCGTAATTTTTTTTGGAATTACGTCGGAAGAGGTCTGAAGATCCTGAAAATTTTTTCAAATTTTCGAAGTTATAGGACAATATTATTACTATTATTATTATTATTGCTATTATTATTATCACTATTATTATTATTATTATTATTATTATTATTATTATTATTATTATTCTTATTATTATTATTATTTTAATTATTATTATCAATTATATTATATTATTATTATTATTATTATTATTATTATTATTATTATTATCGTCATCATTATCATTATGTTAATAAAGCAGACTTTATTCAACGTATTGATCAGCAGGATGGAAACGTTCACAAGACATTGGCTGTTAAAATTTTGAATGAGATTTTGCTCGACGATTGTCAATCGGAATGGGTGAAAACTGTATGCAAATTATTATGCAAATTGAACTTGAATTACAAAGACGACGACCCGACCATGGATAATATTCGAAGATTAACGACTGATGTTATTAAGGTGTCTTTTTGCATTCATTTTTTGTGATCGTTTTTTAATTTTTAAAAGACGATTTCAGCTTGAATTCTTATTTGTTTGAATTTCCCGATTATTTCTGGCTCGATTTAATTCTATCGGCTATAATTTCAATCAAAAAAATGTTTTTTATCGTCATTTTATGCAGCTTTGGTTCAGGTGTTTGGGTGATGATGGAGCAGATATATGCTTGGTGGTCTGGGGACACATGGGCGTGGAGGGTTTTGGGGGTATGCACCCCCAGAAGTTGAAATACCCCCCAGAAATCAAAATAACCCCCTCCCCCCACAGAATTCAAATTTTGAATATTTTTTTGCTTTTTTAGCGATTTTCTGATGCCATTGGATAGTTATCGATGAGGAACGTCGAAAAATGGTGTTTTTTTCGTCATACGACCACTTTTAAGACCATTTTTTGACCTTTGAAAATTTTTTTCGCTCCTCCCAGAATTCCGGTGCTGCCCACCTATGGTCTGTGGGCTTGTTGAACACTCTTGACACACCCTCAGTAATATAATTTTTATAATTTTTGTTTTTTTTCGCGATTTTTTACGAATACACGTCGATGGGAAATGTCGTAAATGGTATTTATATTTTATATCTTCAATTTTTGGCACTTTTTTGACCTTTGACAATGCTCGGATCTCGTCAGACCTCCAGAAATCGGCGGCTGTCTTATTTAATGAATGAACGAGGACATAGTAGAGTAAGTGCGATAAATAAAATTCACAATTAAAAACAAAAAATAATATATTTAAAAAAAATGCTGAAATTATAAACATTTGACATTTTTCGAATTAAATTTTCAAAATTATTATTGCTGCTATTTAACGGCTTATTTGGCTTACAGAATATCAAAGACAAGTCGTCTTACATAAGCGTTAAAAAGTTTGCACAGCGTCTTAGCGTATCTGCGGAAATCGAGGTAATTTTTTAAATTTTTAGCGCCTTTTTTCTACATTGTAGATTTTATTTCATTTCTTCTTTCAAATTTCGTGCTATTTGGTTTTTTTCAATTGTCGACCGAGCAATAATCAATTCCTCTTATCTTCTTTTATTATCCCTACTTTTGAATCATATTGCTGCATAATCAAATTATTTGATTTGATTTTCAATTGTAAAAATCAGTTCAGGTCACTATACGCCTGAGCGATACTCACATTCGGCCCGTCTATTTTATGGGCCGAGCCAAGATTTGAACGGGGCGAACGGGTCACTTTTGGCTAAAACTTGCATAGGCAATTTTAACGCGCTTTCTTACCAATTTAAGCCAAAAATATGGATTTAAACCCCCCCCCCACCCGCAAAAAGGTTTTCACTCCCTTGCAGGATTCGCGATTTTTAATAAAAAATAGTATAAAAGGGGCCACACCTGGGCAATGCCCCATATCGGCCCATCACCAGGACGGGCCGAACCAAAAGTTGGACGGGGCGAAGGGGTAACTTGGACGGGGCTATGTTTTGTACAGGGAGAAAATTTTTGGAGATAATTTAAGGAAATGCTAGATACAGTATATCATGATCAGTTTGCAAAACATGCACAGGAACCATCTTATTACACTGTTCGACACTTTTTTCATGGATGGACCCACCTTTTTTCAGTGACTGGCCCACTGATTAAGCTAAACGTCCCACCTTTTTCGGTGTCTAGGGACCCACCCACCCTTTTGGCTGGAAGTTGGGCGGGGCGAACCGTCAGTCATTGCCCAGGTATGAAAGGGGCTGTTTTGAGCCTGGTTGGCTGGCCAGCTGGTTGCTTGGTTGGCCAGTTGCTTGGTTGGTTGCTTGGCCTGTTGATTCTTTGGTTGGTTGGTTGACTTGTTGGTTGGTTGATTGATTGGTTGGTTAGTTGTTTAGTCGGTGGGTTGGCCTGTTGATTAATAGGTTAGTTGTTTGATTGGTTGATTGGTTGGTTGGGTAGATTCGTTGTTTGGTTGGTTTATTGATGGCTTGTTCAGTTGATTGGTTGGCCTCTTGATTGGTCGGTTGATTTATTGACCAGCTGGTTGATTGGTTGGTTGGTGGCAAGTTAATCGATTGGTTGATCATCTGGTCGATTGGTTGGTTATCTGGTTGATTGATTTTTCATTGTCTCTCAATCTTTCCTTATCTTTTCCACTTTTTATACCAATTTAAAGCTCAATTTTCTGTTGCCACCGGCCAAAGCTCCTTGTAGCGCCGGATGATCACAGGGTAGTCACAATAAACGTTATTCACCACCTATGCCGTTAAACAAAGTCCAGGATACGCGGCTGCTTGTACCCAGTGTTTTTTCTTTGTACAAGGTCCGTTTGTACATGTACAAATGATGGTCCCTAAAAGTCTTTGTACATTTCGTACACACAAATTTTTGAGTACTATAATATGGTACAGTAGCGATTTTAGTGTGGCAAAAACAGAGTTGTTCAACCTTTGGTTACGTATTTTAGCAATTTCTAGGTTTCTGAGGGCAAAAATCAGTAATAATCGTCTCAAAACGGCGCGAAGCGCCAAAAAATTTGGCATTTTTCCTTTCAAAATGCAATTTCTGAAATTATAAAGTATATATAGAACACACAATTGCTCATTTCGGCGCGGAGCGCCGAGAATTTTCGCGAATTTCGAACCTTTTTTGCAGTTTTTGTCTTCCAAAAAATCTTTGTACATGTACAAAGACGGTCCCCAAAAGTCTTTGTACATCGCGAAAAATCTTTGCCGAATACAAAAAAAACCTGCTTGTACCTATATGTTTTTTGGTAGGAAATCGCAAAAAATCTAACAACTTTATTAGGCAAAATCGAAGATTTTTCTACGCTTTTCAAATTTAGCCAGGTAGCTAAGTAGAACATTAGATTTTCATCTTATTTCTTGATTTTTCGTCCAAGTCCGCTTATTTTCTGTTACTGATACGCTATATTCCGATCGCTTATTTACGTTGTTGATTAAGTCGTCGACGCTCTAACCTAAATATATACTGCAAAATGAAATATTTAAACGTTCAATAAAACTTCGATTTTTACTATTTGCCTTTTTGCGATCGACTATTCACTTATTGGATTATTTGTTGCTTATTGCATTTAACTTCGATCAGAAGTGCTACGCAAATTGTTCGACCGCAATTCGATTCGAGCCTTTAAAGCGTAGCAATATTTAATGAAACGCCCCTTTAATTACCTTGCAACCTATTTACGGCTCCTTATTGCTAGACACTTTGGACGATTCGAAATTTCGGGAGGCGTTTAGTTTAAGGGAAAGGGGCGGATAAGTGAACTCCGATTTGTGGCTAAAAATGAAAACGCGCCTAGTAAAGATGACCTAGAAGTGCAATTTTTGCAGAAATTAGGAACGGGGAATATTAGTCTCTGGGGCGATTGGGTAACGACCATACGTGGGCAGCGCCAAAATTCTGGGGGGTGTACAAGATTTTTCAAACGTCAAAACATGGCCTTCAAAATGGTAGTGTGGCGAAAAAACACCATTTTTCAACGTTTCTCATCGAGCACTATCCATTGGCATCAAAAAATTGCGAGAAAAACAAAAAATTTTAAAAATTGACTTTTGGGTGGTATTTCGATTTCTGTGGGGAGGGGTATTTTGATTTCTCGGGGGAGTGCATACCCCAAACCCCACACGCTTAGGTGTGGTAACGACCTATCTTCGTTAGGATGCCCCCTGTTAGATCCTTTTGTTGCATTTGCTTAGTTAGCTTTGCTCTTTTTTACGTCTTTATCTCGTTTTAAACTATTTTATATTGCTTCTATCCTTTAACTTCTTACCGCAACACTTTTTAAAAAGAAATAATGGTATTATTGTAATAATTATTTTTATTATTAATATTAATGTTATTATTATTATTATATTATTATGATTATTATTACGTGTTATAATAATAATAATTATTATTATTATTGTTGTTTTCATTATTATGATTATTATCATTACAATTATTATTATTATTCTTACTACTGTTTTTATTATTTTAATTCTGCCATAATTTGCGATGTTAACTGCAGCCGGAGCCGGATAGCAGCGACACGGAAAATTCGCGACCCGACCAGCAAAACGGCGTCGTCGTGGTCGGCGACGGCGACGTCGACGAGATAGGTCGTCTGATAGAAACGTCGTCGGGCGATGATGTCACGTGCGTCACCGCCGAAGACGACGGCAATGACGACGATGGGTCGTTTTCGTCGACGGCGGCCGCCAACGGCGACGCTGACGTCACGTTAGTCGCCGCTAGCGCTCCGTTGCGTCAGAATAACGGCGACGCGCGTCGTCGGCAGCCGTTGGCGTCGGCGTCGACGCCGAAGTGGCGATCATTGGACGCCGGCGAGAGCACGCCCAAGGCGGAGCGATTCGAATCGGACGGCCGTAGCATTAGACGTCGTTTGAGGAGTCGAGTCAAACCGTGATACGCAGTTGTAATGTGTGTTAGCGTAGTTTACACCTTGGTTTGAACCGCGATTTTAACGCATTTCGTTAGCACAATTTGCATACTTTACACCTTGGGTTAAACTGCGATGTTGACGCATTGCGTTAGCAGAATTATGCGTAATTCACACTTTGGTTTCAATTTGTAAGCATTTATGTATGCCAGTGAAGAGTCAATTTAAACTTTACACCTTAGTTTGAAGATTAGAATGCATTGCTTTAGCGTGGACATGTATGCTTGTGTAAAACGTATTGGCGCAGTTTACACCTTGGCTGAAACGGTTATCTTAAAGCGTCGCGATGGCACAATATGTTTATGGTAGTGTAAAGTGGATCGAAGCGAGTGCGTATACTTTGCACCTTTGTCTAAGTGTAAGAACGCGCTGCGTCGGCACAAATGAAAATGCTAGTTTGAAGTGTGTCCCTGCGAGCGTGCATTACACTTTAGTATAAAAAGATTTCCAACGCGTTTCGCTAGCACAAACGCGATGTAAAGCGCATTTTCGTTAACGCGTTTTACATCATAGTTTAAACCAATTTTAGAACGTGTTGCGTTTGCACAAACGAGTATAATTGTGTAAAGCGCTACCGCGAATGCAGTTTTCACATTAGTTTATAAACCGTTGTACGCTAGTATAAAGCGCAATGCTGCGAGCGCACTTTTTGCCGTAGTTTAAACTTATCACAATGCTTTAATATAGTGCATGCATAAACGGAGGACTACACATGCTATGCGTTAGGAGTATACGTGGGCAGCAAGAAAATTCTGGGGGGTCCAAGATTTTTTGAAGGTAAAAAATGGCCTTAAAAATGGTGGTATGGCGATAAAAACACCATTTTTCGACGTTTCTCATCAAGCACTATCCATTGGCATCAAAAAATTGCGAAAAAAACGAAAAAAAATTTTTAAAAATTGAATTCTGGGGGGGGGGGTTCTTTTGGTTTCTGGGGGGGTCTTTTGGTTTCTGGGGGGTCCAGACCCCCCAGACTCCCCACGCCCATGTGTGGTTAGGAGTAAGTATAGAAACACGCATCTCTTCTAGACGTATAAAGATAAAAATTTTTCTTGAATTTTGGCATAGTCGTAAATTTGCCAGTTGAATCCTGTGTAAAGAAAATTATAAGCTAATAATTAAATTGTCTCGATTTTTGAAATTAGCTCCGTTTATTACATGCGCCGATGTGAAGTTAGAAAATTACGAGGTCGTGAATTCCTTTGACTAAGTAATTGGAGAATGTCCTAAATTTTGTAAGCAAATATTTTCGAATTATCGTAAGACGCAAAACGAAAAGCTGGTGTTCAGAATTGAACGATAATGGGCGGTGTAAATTGCTCTATTGATCATGTCTATTTATTCTTTAAAAGTGTAAAGTATTATAGTGTAAAGTACTACTAAATTTTTTAAAACATACTTTCCTTTTTACTTCTCTTAAATTGCATATATTCATTTGCTACGATAACGCATTCTTTACATTGCTGGCCTGCCTATCAGGCATAGGTTTAAGATAAAAGCTCGTTCACGTCTCTGACACCGATGAGCATAGATCGATCGCTTGTTATTGTTGTAAAATGAATTAGTTTTCTTTATTTGCAACAGTGTAAAGTTATCGTTTCGTTAGTGCTCCGTCGTCATTTCGTTCAGATTGCCTCTCTCTCCGCCCATTTGCGTATGAGCGGATTTACTCGCCTCTTTTTCATCCAGTTTACACTACCGTATTCGCGTTGTGTAATGCATTGTCGATTTTTTCTGATTATATCGTCAACCGTTTTGAAGTCGATTGCACATGGTGATCGTACGTAAAAAGGGCTTGGGAGCCCCAACATACGTGGGCGTTGGAAGGGGTGGTTAGATTGGGGTTCTGCACCCCCACCCCTCTCCCTAGAAGGCCGAATACCCCCTTCACCTCAAACCAAAAAGTTTACCTAGAATTCGATTTTTGAAATTTCTTTTTGTTTTTTTCGCAATCTTTTGATGCCAATGGATAGTGCTCGATGAGAAACGTTGAAAAATTGTGCTTTATGCCATACCACCATTTTTAAGACCATTTTTTACCTTTGTCCCCCTCCAGAATTTTGGTGCAGCCCATCTATGAGCTTCAAGCTTAGGTTGGGGCTAATGAAACCGTTATAATTAGACCCGACTGCATCATGATATCTGTTTGAGTAATATAATGCTCATGTTGTAAAGTGTTGCTTGACGGATGATGTGTAAAGTTCCCTTTAAAATTATTGCCTAGCTGGGCGTTAGGTGGTTTTTGGGTTGCGCCTTGTCTTTAAATATCGAAGTTTTTACAATAAACGATTTCTAATGCTCTGAACTCCGCTATTTCTGGAGAAATTAGCTTTTCAGCCGTCCTGATTCCGATCTTGAAGCCACATTTCTCCTTTCATGGGAATTTGTCGGAAAATATCCCATTGTTTTGTTAATTAGGCGTAATTTCGATTATTTTGAATCTGGATGATTGGTTTGAATAGCCGAACTTATTAAGTGTTTTTTTACTAGTTACTTGCCGCACTTAAAAAGATATACTGTAGCATAGTCCTAAGATTAGCATTCGAAACTTTACAAGAGTGTAGTGCAATATATGTTCGATTGTTTGGTGAATTTTTATAGTCCGTGAAAGGTTTCTCTTCAATTCAAAGCCTGTAGTTCTTTTTTAGCGAAAATTTAACGCATGGCGTCATATCTCTTCATTGCGTTGTATTTAACTGTAAGCGTAAGGTAATACAGGACAGAGCTAAGTGCTTTAGCGGCGTTTTACGTTTTTTCCGCGCGCTTAAGGCGATTTTTGCGCTAATATTTCGAGTTTGCGAAAAAATCCGCTATTTTGACCATAAAGGTCGAATTTTTCGGACAACTTCTGACACTATCAATGAACTTTGAGGTTTCATCGACTCCCCATAGGTGGGCAGCACCGAAATTTTAATGGTCTAAAATGGTCTAAAAAATGGTGGTATGGCGAAAAGAAAACCATTTCTTAACGTTTGTCATCGAGCACTATCTATTGGCATCAGGAAATTGCGAAAAAAACAAAGAAAAATTTCAAAAATTGAATTCTGGGGAGGTAATATCTCCCAAACCCAACGCTCACGTGTCCCCCTTCCCCTGTCAAAAAATCCTGAACCTGTCACTGCCTTCGTTACTCTTCGTGCTTCGACATATTTCTAGCGATCGAATCGACGTTTTTCGTTTTCTTGCGTTTTTTCGCTTAAACCTATTTGCATTTTTGAGCATTTCGTCTAACTATATATTGTTGGAGTGGTTTTTTCGCCCTATTCTATTTCGAGGCGTAGCTGACCATTTCCGTTGATATGAATTTTGTCTTTAATTCCTCTCCACCGTTCTAATTTTAGTAAATTCGTATGCATTATTCAGCAGAATAACGTACAAATATTAAAATTTGAAAATATGGTTCTTCTTTAAACGAGAGCAATCTGTGAAAATGATATCGGTACAAATACAATTGATCTTTCTTGCGGAATTAAAACCAATTTTGGTAAAATAAGCGCGTCAAGATTAAGCTTACTCCGCTAGCGTGTGTATTTAGCTTCTCAAGACAATCACGTGACTAATTTTTCCGGGAACATTCAATTGACCAGTTTGATATTTTTTTCAAAGCGTAGCTTAATTAGGGTTTTTTGGAATTATGTACATTTAATCGATCATGTTTTTCAGCAGAAATTGAAATGCTTATGATTCCACTTTTTTTAATATCTGTCGATGTAATGCACGCTAGTAGTTTGCTGTTGCATAATTTTTCATTAACTTTGACCGCTTTGCGCCAAATTACAGGATTATTGTACATACACGGAGCACTAAAATTGGCAAACTTTTATCAACTCAATTCCATTCAAATTACTACTTGGGCAATAATCAAATTTAAGGTGATCTGATGGAATGAATTATCCCGGAAAAGTATTCCGTTTTATTTGAGTGAGGTTTTTGAAAGAATGTAAAAAGTTTTTCAACTAAGACCGTAAAGGTGATATTCTACAGTATAAAAGTTATCGAGCGAGACGTTTGCCCTTGTTAAGCCGCATTACTGCATTGAAATTTTGAAAGGGTAATTACCATGTGAAATGGCATCCTTTCGTTAACAAGTAGATTGCACTATAGTCTGTTCCATTCCAAACGGCTCATTTTTCGCTAAAGTCTTATATAACTAAAATAGATTTTCACTGCACAAATGGCACATTCAATTATGCTCATGTAACAACTGGTTGCTTAAAACTTTTCTTATTGATCTTTAATGTGCTTTACTTGACATTTGGCGTATCTAAAGAATGCTGAAGCAATCTAACCAGTAAATATTCTGCTACATTAATAAACCGCAAAACAAAAATGGGCCGTTGGAAATGGAACAGACTATAGTAGGGGTTGCATTTGTTAAGCTGGAAAGAATAAACTACTGAATTTTGAATCAGAACCTCATATTCACATTTTGACACTTTGCGATATCACCATACGTGGGCAGCAAGAAAATTCTGGGGGGGGTGCAAGATTTTTTTGAAGGTCGAAAAATGGCTTTAAAAATGGTGGTATGGCGATAAAAACACCATTTTTCGACGTTTCTCATCAAGCACTATCCATTGGCATCAAAAAATTGCGAAAAAGACAAAAAAAATTTTCAAAAATTGAATTCTGGGGGGTATTTTGATTTCTGGGGGGGGGGGTATTTTGGTTTCTGGGGGGGGGGTGCATACCCCCAAACTCCCCACGCCCAGGTGTGGATATCACCGCAAATAGGCCAAAGAATACTTATTTTTTACTACTGTACCTATGTATATGTAAGTTCTCATCAAGCTTAATCATTTAAAACGATGTAACTGAAGCCAAAGCGAGGCTAGACAAAGTTTCGGACTCATGGGTAAAAAAGAACAGAAAAAGATGCCCATAAAGTGATCCATTATGCCTCCGGCATAGGGCAATGCAAACGGAGGATTAAAGGTGGTCCAGTTCATACACTTTTATCGGATAAGATTGTATTCGTCTGTGCCAAAATAAAGTGATGCGTTGCCATTGCCTTGGCAGTCGGTCGGACATTTTCATATAGGTACACAGTTGCAATTATTCCTATCACGAAACTGCAATTTCGATCAATTTTTCTCATATTTAGATTAAAATTTCACTGAAGCTGAACACACGATACACGTTGTGCTGCTGAGAACTGCGCGTATTTAAAATTTGTTATTACTGTATTCCTGCAGTAGTGCACGCGGGGTTGCCAAGTTAGGCGTTTTTCCCCAATTTTCGGTTTTTAGGCTGTTGGGGTTTTTTGATTAATAGAAGGTTTTTTTAAGTTTTTTCTGGAAAGAATTGAGATTTTTGGGGTTATTCAAATCATATTATTTGAGACACTACACCATCAAAAATTCAAACTTTTTCGGCGCTTCGCGCCGAATTTCATTAAAATATAGGTACATGAACTCCACTAGCGTAGCCCTGGGGAAAATTTGGCACTTGTTCACTTTAACCCCTATCGAATTTTTCTATCTTTTTTAACATAAAGGTATATACAGCATTACAGCATTATGATATATCTATCATATGATATAATCCTTGATTTTCTTCAGGTTTTTTTTCTTCATTTTTTTCAGATTCATAATCAACTTTTGCAATAATTTACTTGATAAGATATAGGAAAATGTAAGTTTTCGCTTCAATATACTTAGACTTAGGCTTAGTATATCTGAAAAGGTGTTTTAAGCTGCTTAGGTCGAGGTCGCTCCCGCTTAGGTCAATGTATATAGATGCTTAGGTCGATGGGCTAAAGTTTCTAATATGGTTTTGTCTCCAATTTTCCTAAAAATAATTTTTTCTGATAGATTCGAGGACGCTGAGTCCAGAAATGAAAAGCGTTAAGGGGGCTGACGAATATTTGTGGAGATAGAGCCCTTCAAACTTGCAAAAAACGTGATTATTTCGATGTTCTTAGGGCTCTATCTCCACAAATATTCGTCAGCCCCTAAACGCTTCTGATTTCTGGACTCAGCGTTGTCGAATCTATCAGAAAAAATTATTTTTAGGAGAATCGATGATAAAAAAATTTTTAAAAAAAAATTATGCAAAAAAATTATGCTAAAACCCCATTTTTAACATTTCTACATTACAGTTCTGACGCTAAAAAAGCGTAAAAACACTGTTTTCGGGAAAATTGAGAAAAAACCATATTAGATAAAATTTGGTGATTAGATCCATGCGAGCTAAATTTTTGGCAAATAGAGATGCTTGCCCACCTCACCATCTTGCTTATACGAACATCTTAGGCTTAGGCTTAGAAAGTGTATTCACATTGGTGCCAGCTGATGGTCTAAGCCTGAGACAATTGGGGCGAAAATTGCGGAGCGAGCGAAGCGAGCGGGGCAATTTTTTGCCCCAATTGTGCTCTAGGCTTAGACCATCAGCTGGCACCAATTTGATATGCACGGCCAGTCTAAAATAATAACCGTGACGAATCGATTACACCCTGCTTCGGCTTTGTTAACGTCAGGACTGTAATGTAGAATTGTTAAAAATTGGGTTTAGCATAATTTTTTGCATAATTTTTTCAAAAATTTTTTTGTCACTGATTCTCCTAAAAACAATTTTTTCTGATAGATTCGAGGACGGTGAGTCCAGAAAAACAAAGCGTTTGGGCGGTTGACGAATATTTGGGGAGATAGAGCCCTTAGAACATTAAAATAATCACGTTTTTTGCAAGTTTGAAGGGCTCTATCTCCACAAATATTCGTCAGCCCCCAAACGCTTTTCTTTTCTGGACTCAGCGTCCTCGAATCTATCAGAAAAAAGTATTTTTAGGAGAATCGGAGACAAAACCATATTAGAAAAAAATTCCGGTCGATGTATAGATGCTTAGGTCGATGTATACCTAGATGCCTAGGTCGATGTATAGATGCTAAGTACCATTCCCTCATTACTTCGCTTTTATTTCTTACAAGAAGGTGGCTTAGCCGATTGGTAACATGTTGCGCTGTAGAGCGATAGGTTGGAGGGTCAAAACCTGTCACCTGAAAGTTATTTTCTGTCTCGGGAAAACTCGTGTGAGAACCCTGGTGTTATAAAAAGATGGAAAAAATTCACCCTGTATATACCCTAATGTTAAAAAAGATGAAAAAATTCGATAGGGTTTAAAGTGAACAAGTACCGAAAATTTTGACATGTTCAAGAGCTGAACAATATGGTTCCATGAAGCTGTTCTGCAACGTGAAATCAAAAAATTCGGCGCTTTGTGCCGATTACTTCTTTCTGGCGGCAGTAATTATTTGCAGTCAACTGCAAATAATAAAGCACACAATGCAATATTATTTGCATACAAAAATCAGCGGCCTAGACTGCAAATAATATGACACAGCGCACTAAATTACTTGCTGTCCAGGCCGCTGGTTCCTGACCGCAAATAATAATGGACTGTAGCTGGTTTTTCAGTCAAGTTATGTAGCTGGTTTTTGACTGCAAATAATATTTTACTGTGTCCGTCCTTATTTACAGTCTGGGCCGCTGGTTTTTGACTGCGAATAATATTACACTGTGTCCAATCTTTTTTGTAGTCTAGGCCGCTAATTTTTGACTGCAAAAAATATTTCGCTGTCTGCTACATTATTTGCAGTTAAGTGCAAATAATTACCATTTTTTGGCACTTTCTATCGTTTTACTGCAGGAAAAGTCCAAACAATTAGCGCTTTGCGCACTTATACATTTTCTATTGCTTAAATAGTACAGGACGATGCGAAAAGCCCAAAAACTCATCATTTAACAACTCTCGCTCATTTTTATGGGGTTTTAATTGCAAAAAATCTCTTGGGATCCCCTGGCAAAAATTCAGGCTATACCTATGCTGCATGTACACTTTAAGCATTACAGAGTTATTGCTGACTGAAGGTTGAAAATTTTGAAAAAAAACTTTTTTACCAAATTTCGTGTATTATTTCTGGACTATAAATATTTTCTTGTCTTGTCTTGTCTTGACGCCGACATAAGCTAGAGTATACAGTTAGCCTCTCAATAAGAAAAGTTATCCATGTTTCTAGCCAATGCTCTGATCACTGTACTGTGCCGTTTTTTTCCACATTTTGGTCTGTTTGTCGAACGCATTTGAAAAATTCCAATTTTTGTGCTTCGCTGGCATTTGTGGGAAATTTTTGTAATGCGAAAATGCGCTTTAGAGAGGTAAAATTTCAAAATTTTTGACTGATTTAATGTTATTTGGGGAGTAACTTAAGAATATGGTACTTTCAGAATACGAAGAATTAAACTTCAGAAGAGTGGATTTTTTTGCTCAGTACTTAGAACATGTTGAAAGAAAGCGCGGAAAAAAATTTCATTCGTCTATGATCAATATTACAAAAGCTATGGGTTTCTTTAATTAGCCTCTTCTCGACCTAAGCAAGCATCTTCTCGACCTAAGTTTTTGAAGATTCAAACAGCTGAATGCAGAATCACATGTAGATACCCAATTTACGTCGACCTAAGCGCGACCACTGTGGTGTATCTTAAGTAATTTCTGTATTTCTAAATATTTGACATTTCCCATTCAATGCAAATTCTACTATTTTAAAGATATATGGGACAGACAATTACTGATTTCGGCGCGAAGCACCGAAAATCTTCGGGTATTTCACATCTTTTTACACTTTTTGTCTTCCCAAAAATCATTGTACATGTACAACGACGGTTCTGAAAAGTCTTTGTACATCGGGAAAAATCTTAAACGAATGCAAAAAGAAACCGTGGCCCTAAATGTGAGAATTCAGCCTGAATTTAGTTGATAATATTAGTTCGCGCCGAAATTTTTTAGGCTTTCGATGAAATTTACACATAAAACTCGACTGAAAAAGCTAAAACAACTTGTACTACAAAATCAGAAATATCACAGAAAGTGTAATATGCCAATTAAATCTTTTAATAAGCACCACGCGCTTATAAATTCAATGCAGCATCAAGATAAATTAGTCAATTTTATCTTTGAACGGCAAAAAAGTGCAAAGTTATTAAATAGTACTTATTTTTGCATAAAATTTTTGAAAACAGTAGAAATAGATACAAAAGATATTTGAATCTGCTTAAAGATGCCTAGATTATACACAAAGATTGATTTTGGAGTGTTTAATGCCCCCGCTTGAATCTAAATACAGTATATTAGGTGATATTTTGCGCAAAGCGCCGAAAATTTTTGAAATTTCCTAAAAAATACTGAAAAACGATAAAATTAATATCACTTTTCATAGAAAGTAGTGATGTCCTGGGCATCGGCACCGGCGCCGGTGCTTAAGCACCGGCACCGGGTCGGTGCTAGGCTGGTACCGGCGCCGGTGCCGGTGCTAGATAGAAGAGAAAAAATTAGTATAAAAAGAATAATTAAAGCTCATTTATCACCAATTTAATGAATAAAGGCGCAAAAAGGTAGCATTTTTTAATAAAATCTTCTGATTAGCATATTGAAGCATTTTGACTGAACTTCAGAACAAGTCTTCGAGCTTTAAAAATGAATTATTCATTTAACGAAACACATCTTATTGAAAACATCAATTAACGGCAAGAAGCGTGGACACTAATAAATAAAGTAAATTAAAATTAAAAACATCGACATATAGAGTGGAAAGTTCTTCTAATTCTACCATCTGTAGGCAAGAAGGATGAGTACTACAGAGTAGTTTTCAACTTAATTTCATCAAATCCATTTTTATTTTTCCTTTCGTGAGCAGAAGATCGTGAAACGCAGCTAGAATTTTAAAATAATTTTTATGCAAAACTTTTTCCTGCAAATTATTCAGAGAAAGCTTGTTAAAACTTTGTAAATGAACTTCTATGTAAATCTTTTGCATTACTAATATATCCCATGTTTGTTTTCAGAGGCTTCTGAAAATGTGAAATGATAAACTCAAATAATTTAACCTTAAAAAGTTTTTGTGGCTATTTTCATGTTTGTTTCTTACTAGTTGAATATTTAACTAATGCACTAAAACCAAATTTCGATTTGACTAAAGAATCAACTACTGCACAAGCAATCTTGATTGCGCTACACTTAAACTTATAATACACTATTTAACTTTAATTTTTCTTCGAATTTCAATTTTATTACAATTTTTTTGTTTGTTTAATGCTTAAGTGAGAAAATTAATATGTATTTATAAATTAAAAATAATGAAGTCGTTACTAGCCAAATGAAATTTTGCCCTCAATATGTATATCCGGTGAAAAATAGGTACAAATTTAATCCTTTTTGAAGAAGCATAGTACACTATATAATATGCTAATGTAGCACCAGCACCGGCGCCGGTACAGGGGTACCGGCACCGGTAAAAAAAGCGGCACCAGGACATAACTAATAGAAAGTATTTTAACATTGCATAAAAATGGCTCCAAAAATAGATGCAACAGTCGAAATCGATCTTTGGCGAAAACCTGCATTTTTTGGCCATTTTTAGGTGCGTTTTTGCTATTTTCGGCCGAAAATTGGTGGTAATTTACCCACCTCCCCTTCTAAAAATGGCTGAAAACCATACGTGTACAGGAGGGCTTTGGGGAATTCCCCACCCAGGGTTGGACGTCCTCCCCACACCCCCCCAACGTCAGAGAATTTTGACTCATCCTCCCCCATTCTTGGCGAAAACTTGCGCTTTTTGGCTATTTTTAGGTGTTTGTGCCCGTTTGGCCGAAAATCGGAGTCGCTTCTCCCCTAAAAATGGCCGATAAATATACATGTAACAGGGGTTTTGGGCCATCCACCACCCACGTTTTCGAGCCCCGAACCCCCTCCAAGGTCAGAAAATTTTTGACCACCCTCCCACATTTTTGGCGAAAACTTGCGCTTTTTTTAGCTATTTTCAGGTGTTTTTCTCATTTTTGACTTAGAATTTGGGTCGCTAACCCCCCCCCCCTTCTAAAAATGGTCAGGGACCTCTGCCTGAAATTTCCAGCCGTTACTTGTATGCCGAGGAGCCTCTCTCCGAAAATTTTGAGCTGTTACATGCATGTTTTATAGTGATAGTTTGCCTTTTTACACTTGCTTACATTCAAAATTACTGTATCACTTCGTGAAATTCTAATAATTAGGTGCACTTTTGCTATACTAAAATTAGGTTAAAAAAAATTCGAAGGTTTTCACCAGAAATCGTCTGACAGGGACTTGAGTCTTGGACCCTGAGGGGGGTAATACCCCCCACCCTCCTACCCCTATGGAAATGTGTGGTATGTATTCTGTTTTTTTCAGGTTTCACGCAGAAAAAATGACCCTTCATGGAGCGAGAATGATTGACATTCTTTGGCAATGACAAAGAAGTTTAGTGATGAACTTTGACTATTTTTAGACTGAAAATTGGGCTGATTTTATGTAAATTTTCATGTTTACAATTTAACTTCAAGGTGCTTTTTCACAAAATTTTCCGGCGAGAGGTTATTCCTTAGATTCTCACCATATTTAAGGTGAAAAAATTTTCGGCGCTTCGCGCCAAAATAAAAATTAGTAATCGCAATCCTTTTAGCCCTACAGGAATCAGGGTGCAGGAATCAAAAATTTCCTGGCTAGGGGTCGGGGGCGGCCGACTTTGTGTGGGGGATCCCCATTCCTCGCTTACATGTATATTTTAGAGGGATAAAATATCTGTAGCTTTGCAGGGACGGTGAATGACCAGACATGTACAGCACGGGAATTCTTTTATGGGTGGGGGTGAAATTTTAAGGTGTCTTTTTTGGGTCCGAAAATGGTGTATGAATACGCGTCAAACGCGTCGTTTTTGGCGTTTCTGACGATGTTTTGAAAAAATTTTGAAAAAATCGAACAAGTCGAATAAGTTCTTGGTACCTACCTAAAAAATATGGTGCGAAACGCCGAAAATTTGACACTTTTGAGCAAATAGATACCTACCTAAAATTGCTTGAAACAGCACATTTTCTACGAATTTTCAGCAAATTTCCGGAAACTTTTGGAAAATCGCGAATTCTGGGGGGGGGCGGTGAAAAAATTTCTGGAGGGGTTGGAATTTTTCTGGGGCGGCGGCGAAACTCCCCTTGAGATCAGGTATAGAAATGACCGAATTAAGGTTCTTGGATCTTTTTGTTGTACGTGCCAGCTGTTTGCCAGACTTTCTATTTCGTTCCATAAACTAGATTGCATATATACTTGCTTCATCATGGATGTCTTCGAACAAACTCAACCGTTAATTACGGCGGATTTTAGTCAGGATTCGGATAAAAGCGTCGATCAACTTGACGAAAATATTTTATCTCTTCACAGGAAGAAACCGGTAAAATCCTCCTCGATTATTGACACCCTGTGTCATAGGTACACAAGGTCAGGGTGAGCAAGGGGGGGGGTGAAATCCCAAACATCCAAAACAGTAAATTTTAATGTTTACGATTTTTTTTGCTGTTTTAACGATCAAAATAGTCTATAAAATGTTTTTTTCGTGGTAATCTTGAATTTTAAAAGCATTTTTAGTCCATTTTGACTGCATTGTATCACTTTTAACTCTAAAAATGCAAAAATTTATCAATTTTGGGCGCTTTTTGAATAAAACGTACTTAAAAGTACTAATATGGCGCGAAGCGTCGGAAAACCTTTGACGTTTTTACTGCTTTTGACCTCAAAAATAATGCAAAAAAGGTTCCATCAGCTTAAAATCGCCGGACAGTACCTGTCCGGCTGACCCTTCAGGGGAGTTGTACCCCTCACCCCCTATGTGCATGTATATATGCAATGTGTGCTCAATCTATTCACAAATTAGATAATTACGTAATCTACGTTTGTTGACAACGTAGATGGGCCAGTTAGGGGTGATCGAAGGGAGAGACTGAAGTTCGATTACACAGTGTTATCAGACCCGTATCCAGGATTCGGCCAAGGGAGTGGGGGTGGGGCATAGTTCCCAAGGTCGAAAGTTCAGGGAGGGTAAAATCCCAAAATTAAGGACCACCAAATTTAGAGTCTAGCCTTTTTTTGCAGGTCAAATATGAAAAATGGCTAAAACATCCTTATGTAGCATGTTTTAATGTGAAAAACCGCGTTTTTAATTTATTTTTGTCCCATTCTGACTAGTTTCGTCACTCTTGTAAGTAAAAAATATAAGAATTCATCGAAAATTTTACTTTTTAGATCATTTTAGCTTCATTCTAGGTATTTTATGTGTAAACAAAACAGAAATGTAGTCGGCGCGAAGCGCCGAAAAAAACTTTTGATATCTTCGCTGCTTTTTTACACAAAAATCACGCAGAAAATGTTTGATAGCTCAAAATCGTCTGACAGTGATTCAAGTCTCAGACCCTGAGGTGGGGCTAATACCCTCTATGGGAATGTGTGGGGTGGGGCGAACCGAACATAAACTAGCTTATATCTCGAAAACTTCGGTAGAATGGATAGCTCGCAAAAACCGCATTTTTGACTTTTTTCCACATGTTCTACCGATTAAGATCATAAAACCTAATTTTTCGAAAATATTGTTTTTCTGACTCAAAAGGCTATGAAAATTTCTGTTTTTAGGTCTCGTTTGAGCCAAAATTTGAAGATTATATAACAGTGATGGAATTTTCCTATCTTTCCTTGTATTATAATTCCTTTCAATATTTTTTTCGGCCACCGTAAATATGGCCCTAAGTGCTATAATTGATGGTGTTCAGAATGAGTGTTTTTTCAGTCGCGTAGGAAGTCAATAATTTTTTTTCATACGGAAAGGGCCATTTTTGTCGGAGGAACCGAATAATTTTATGGTGAAAAGGGCGCATTTGTCCAAACAAAATTCTCATTTTTAATCCTTTTTTGATGTGGATAGTCTAGTCAGTGTAGCCGATCTTTGATTATAAAAGCATTAAGTACTAGGCACCTTATCTATGTACATGTAGTGAAAATAACGATTATGGCGATTTTAAAAGTTCATGGGGTGGATCCAGAAATTTGTGACAGGTCAAATTTGAAAAATGATTAAAACATCCTATACGAAATATTTTAATCTAGAAAACTGCATTTGTAGTACTTTTCATTCAGTCCTGCCTGACTCGTTTGGTCACTTTTATTAGTAGAATATATAAGAATTCATCGGAAATTTTGACTTTTTAAATCATTTTAACTTCCTTCGTGGCATTTAATGGGTAAACAAAACAGAAATTTACTACTCGGTGGAAAGAATTTTAACGTCTTTGCAACCCAAAAAAACAGAAATTTCAATAGTTTAAAATTGTATGACAGTGACTCTAGTCTTGGATCCTTAGGTAGAAGTAATACCCTACTCAGACCCATACAAGCACAGCTTGGGAATTCTAGGGGGGGGGGTTAAATTATAACGTGCTTTTTGGGTTCAAAAATGCTAGGTACTCGTCAAAAACATCGTTTTTCAGCGTTTCTGACGATGTTCTATCTTTCTAGAGCATAAAAACAGAAAAAAATTTCGAAAAAAATCACAAAAGTTGAAACAAATTGAACAAAATATAGCCAAAACATGAGTATAATGGCGCGAAGCGCCGAAAATTTGACACTTTTGAGCGAATAAATAGCTAAAAACGCTTTAAAAAAGCATCTTTTCTAGAAATTTTCAGAAAATTCCGCCTTCTTCTTAAATCCGCCCATGTGAACAAGATTGTGTCTGATAGGTCGCTTTCTTGGAAATCGTAGACCGGAACAGCGAAGGAACGCATCCGTCCGAGTTTCCAATTTTTCCTGGCAAAAACGAGATTGGTCGTCATGAAGGATGCGCCGTTAATTTGCATTTCAGCTAGGTTTCGGCCATTTTTCAATTTAAATTATTTTTAAACCTCAACTTAACGATTAAAATTAAAGCAATAATTAAATTTCAACTTTCCTCCAATTTTAAAATAATTAATAGCTTTTGATGCAATTTATTTGTACCCTTCAAGCTGAGTGTGTTTTAATCGTGGAGTGGAATTCGGATGTCTGGAGCTTAAATATTACGGCGGCTCAGAATTTAGTGAGCGCGAGGCTTAATTGGCTACTTTCAGGGTATTGACCTATTTTCGGTCAAAAATGGCGATGGAAGTTGCTATGAAAAGGTCTGAAAAAACTAAATAGCTTGACTAAAAGTATGGGAAAATGGGAGTCGAGCAACTTTGGATGGTGATCCCTCAGACATTTAACAGCTCAAAATTTTGGGAGGTTTAGTTGGCCACCAGGCACATAGCTCCGGGGGAAATGGGGGGGGGTACGAACCCTCCAAAATTCAGAAAAATCGGCAAAATAGGACTTTTTAATCGTTATTTTGTGCTATTTTTGGCCTTTTTGGGCTTAGTCCCCCCAAAAATTGGTGTTGCCCCCAAAATAGGACGGCCAGCTACATGCCTGTTGGCCACTTCAGATGGGCTGCGGTAAATGACCTCCGTTAAGTATCTTTTAATGGCCAAAAGCGCAAATTTTTGCTGAAAAAGTGGGGCAGAGGTGTTGGGCTTACATTCTTTTTGAGGGGGGGTGGTGAGGGATGTAACCTCACCTCAGAGTCCTAGACTCGAAGCACTATCCGACGATTTTGAAGTATCAGAGACATTTTCTGCTTTATTTTTAGGAATAAAAGTAGCAAAGATATTAAACTTTTTTCGGCGCTTCGCGCCGACTAGTACATTTCGATTTTGATTACTAATAAAATTCCTAGAATGGAGTTAAAATGATCTGAAAAGTCACAATTTTCGATGAATTCTCATATTTTCTACTTTAAAAAGTGACGAAATGGGTCAGAATAGGATGAAAAATACTGAAAAATGCAGTTTTTCACATTAAAACATTTTAAATATGGTACTTTAATCATTTTTCATATTTGACCCACAAAACTGAACTTTTGACCATGGGAAATTATAGTTTGGGGGTAATAATTTTTTGACTTGGGTGGGGAAGGGATGACGAGAATCGACCGACTTTGGGTCCCCACACCATAACGCTCCCTGGTCCGCGTAAAAAATAAAAACAATAAATAAATAATAAATAATGGAACTAAAATAATTAAGAGAAAAGAGTAAACAAATTACTCATGCAAGGCCATAAATTTTGAAGTTACTTGGCCAATTTTCGGCTAAAGGAGTAATAGCGATAAAAAACGTCTTTTTTGGCTCAAGAAGAAACGAAAAATCCTAATTTACGCGCAAAACTCGAGTTTTTAGCCACAAGTTATGAAATATTTTTGTGCGTTCAAAGGAATACGGAACGACTGACTTTCTATTCTAAAAATTTGAGTTAATTTACAATAACTTGATTTAAAAATGTCTTTTATCTTCAACATGCGTGCTAAAATAATTCATGTAAACATAAGCGTAATTGTAATTAATTTATCCCCGCATGTTCAATTTATTTTAATTTCTAATTTTAATTTTTGCGAAAAATTTCAAATTGTAGTACGGCGTTGTGTTCAGAATGTGTCTAAGCGACACGCTTGCATCGAAATCGTAAACGGCGACCATTTGATATACGATTGCGCCAGTTTAAACAAGACTCGGCTGAAATCGGTATCGAATAATTATAATTGATACATAAATAGCGTAATAATTATAAATAACCAGTGATCGTACGGGGACCCCGACCCCGACCCCGAAAAACCCCGGCCTAAACCCCCGACCCCGACCCCCGACCGGGGGCATGATTTTTCGAGTCGGGGTTGAACCTTTTTCAGGGCTGAGCTATAGCATTTTATTTGTTGGTACATAGAAGAATTGTATAAATAGCAGATAAATTCGGAACAAGGACGATTCATTCACCAGCAAAATTAATATGTTAAACTCGACACTCGATATTTTACAAAAGTACGCCTGGTCGCTATGTTGTTAAGACGCAGCATACATGTTCGCATATTTCCATTTTGAAGTGCGCCGAAATTACTGCGAGAATCACAGGCATAGCCGGGAGGAATGAGGCAGCATGCACCCGGAACGCTTCAGAAATTATAATGATTTTTCTGGCGCAATGTGTCCAGAACATTGAGTTTAAAGAGGCACAAATGTCAAAACTTTCCGGCGCTTCGCGCCAAGTCATTATTATTATATTGTGATACAGATCCAATGAATTTAGAAGCTTGAATCTGTTAAAATAATCCAGCACTTCGCAGCACTTTAGTGATTTAATGCACTATTAGTTCATTGAATGAAACTGCACATGCTTGTTGAACATAATAGTAAAAGTGCGAAAATGTTTGCGGACCGATTTATCTATTCTCTGCTTTGTTTATCTTTCTTTACAAGGACACATTATTCTATTTTAAATGAAAGGAAAGGCCAAATTTTCTTGTGTTTTTGCGCATCTTCTGTTTTCTGAACTAGTTAATAAGAAGACCACAAATGGGCCTGAAAATGGTAAGAACAAAATTCTCATTGATACATCTTTCAATGACTTATTGGTTGCGACCCGTTGCTGCGCTACATACTTAGTAGAGGTCGAAAAACGCATTTCAGCTCAGAAGTTTTGTGCAGTGTAGGTGTTCATCAATTTTAAGTTTTTTTGGACTTAATTCAGAACCGAGATTTTGCCAATTTGCGAAAATTTTAACTTCACTAATTAAAAATTAGAGTGCTTTTTTACAAAATTTTCGGGAGTTCTGCTCTGGACCTCGCTGGTGGCGCTTGAGCGCGCCACCCCAGACCCCCAGCTGTACAATCTCGTTCTACATATTGAAAGAGATTTTTAGGAGGACAGAAAAGGTGAAAAGGATTAGGAATTTTTAAAAATTTTCGATGCTTCGCGCCGCAATCAGTTTATCTGTTCTGTATGATTTAAGCGGTATAAGTTGAGTTTAAAGAGTAAAAACGTCAAAATTTTCCTGCGCTTAGCACTGCCGATTATCGTCTTAGGGCGGTAAAATATGACTGAATTTCTTGATGCTTTGCGCCACTTATGATTTCCGAACTGTTTGTCAATAAAAAGGCGTAAATTCTACATGAAAACGGTAAAAATTTCGAAAATTTTCGGCGCTTCGTGCTATTGGCTCCTCTACAATCAGTGCGCCATAGAAAACCGTTATGAAAAAACTGTGGAAGAATACGAAAAAGCGAGAGCGATTAGTGATTAAAATTGAAAGTAATGCTAAATTGCTAAAACCATGCTTGAACTTGGAATGAAAATAAAATGTTGAATATAACCAGCTTTATTAGTATGCTCTACAAACAAGTGAAGGTATCGTTTTTATCCTCTTCAAATTGGTATGTAATCATGCAATGTTAATTGTTAATCTTCAACCCCGACCCCGACCCCGACCCCGAAAACCGGGGTTTTTCATCCCCGACCCCGATCGGGGGTGAAAATCTGACCCCGATACGATCACTGTAAATAACATAAATAAATTGACAATTTGCATAACCTGCCCAATTTGAAAGAAAAAATTTAATCGATTAGTTAATTAATTAAATTATCAAATTTAATTACCAAAATTTTCTGCTTTAGAAAACATTACTTCCTGGCATTCGTTACGAATTGGTCGACGGAGCTCGCTTGACCCTGGGCGATATTCAATGCGTTTCACACTAAAAACACGACGCCTTCGGTTGTAAGTCGTACGAACGCTTTAAGCTATGGCAATATTTGTTTACACAAGTGTTGATTGCATTATTTTTCTCGGTTGTATCGAACTTGATAGCTAATGGCTTTATACTTTTACATTCCTTTACCTTACTTTTATTATGCTATTAATTTTAATTTCGATTCGCAAATTAATTATTAATAAATTAATTTGTGATTTAATTTTATAATTTTAACACTGTATTACAAAATGAGTTTAATTTTCCCAATTGCCTAATTTGTCAACTTGACTCTATGAACTTAACATTTTTTATTTTTAATCAATTTAAGTTTATACTTTTCTTTTATTCTCATTACATTACTGTGCTTTATTTTTATTTATTTTTAGAGTTTTAGTTCCGAATAGTACCCGCCTGCCTGTCTGATTCTTCATGGGGTGCCCCTAACCCCATGCATGCTCTATCCACAATTCGCCTAGTGGAGAGCGAACCTAACATAAATTGGCTGTCGTCTGGGAATCATGTTTGAGACCGCTTTGAAATAGCGCATTTTTTGACGTTCTTCAGCTTGCCCTATTCATTACGATCATAAAATTCAAACTTTACGAATTTTTCCTGTGTAAAAAAGCGTCGTTCTCGGGCCAGGCTTGAACCGGAAGTATGGAAAATACTTCATACATGCATGTGTGGCGGGAAGCGCCGATTATTTGAAGACTTTTTGAATGAGTCATACAATTTTTGTTCATTTTCGTGCATCATCCGTACCTTTCGAAATTTGTATCGGCCAACCGGGTGGCGGCCGTCCCTGCCCCACCCCGCATCTATCAGAAAGCGTGACAGACAACCATGGACAGCAGCGGAATTCTGGGGCTCTGGTTGGTGTAAAGTTGGCAAAAATCCCAAAAAAGTGCCAAAAATTTATTTCTGGCCGTTCTATTGATTCTTTTAGGGTCTACTAAAGTTGGGGTTTAAAACCTCCTCTCCCCAAACATCCACGTAACGCCTCCAAATTTCGGTCCGGGAATCCCCGGCCATTTTTAGGCAGAGGTGTAAATTACCTCTAATTTTCGGCCGAAACAGCCAAAAAACGGCTGAAAAAGGACCGAAAAATTCAAATGTTTCCCAAAATCGCTGTAGGGGATTTCAAAATTCTTCTTTTTTATTAAGGACGGAGTAGGTCAGCCAACTTTAGGTGGGTATCGCTCCCACCCCCTCACCCCTGTTACAAGTAATCTCCTGAATCCCCTCCCCTACGCCATAGGTGCTCAAAGCCAAACTTTCAGGGGAGACCAGAAATTAGTAGATCGCTAAGTGCTTCGTAAAAACGGTTTTTTAGCCTGTTTGGAATCAGAAAATGAGCTATACAGCCTTTTTAGCTCGGAAAAATAGCTGTATTACAATTTTGGACTTACAAAGATAGCTAAATAGCCTTTGGACTAAAAATAGCTATTTAGCCCTTTTTGTAGTCGAGAAAAGACTAATACTAATTTAGGTAAATAGCACATATCCTTTTAGAACTCAGAAAAGACAACTGTATTGCACTTCTGAGCTCACGAGTCCAAAAAGGCTTTACAGCCAGTTTTCAGGGCACTTCTGGAGTTAAGGGTTACGGAAAGAGTTTTTCGAATTTTTTCGAAATAAGATTAAATATGATCAATTTTCATATGCTGATCACGAAACTAACATCTATTTTCACCGAAGACTTGACACTCTCGAAAAATTTGAATTTGAGTTTTTTTCGATTTTTTCGGTTTTCTTCTACTTTAGGCTAATTTTTTTGCCTGTTGTCAATATGAATCCGCACGCAGCATTTTAACGGTTGTTTAGTCAAAATCCGACCACAAGAAACTTTCTACAAAAATTGGAAAAAGGTGAAAAAGTTAAAAATTCTAAAAGAATGAAAGTTCGAATTTTTCGAAAACTAATGGTCTGCGATCAAATGTGTGTTATATTCGTGATTAGCGTATGTAAATTGACCATATTTCATCAATTTACAAACAGAATGTGTGAAAATTCTTCCCGTTCCCCCTTAACTCCTTAAATGCCGTTTTCTCAGCCCAAAAAGGCTGACGTATATAGCTCGTTTTTTAGCCCAAAAAAGGCTTACTATGTAGCAATATTTTTCGGCCAAAATGGGTGTATAGCTGCAGTGCTCTCCACGAATGTTGACGCGCTAATATGCTTCACAGTATGATAGAGCTTGTCAAAGGATATATGTTTAACACGTCGGTCATGCGTGGGCGGAAATACAGTTCTCGCCACGAAATATGAACAATAAAGATGTGATTCACTTTATTTAGGAAAATTTTTCACGACCTAATCACTGGAGACCTAAAGAATACCCTAACATGCTTTACTTTCAGAAAAAGCTACCTAACTGCTTAGGTCGTTCCATTTACCACTCCATTGTGCGTTCTTAAATAGACATGTTATAATAGCGCACGTGTGCGCATTATGTATACAATAGCATGCGCGTATGAATTACACGAGTATAATGAATATTAGTATGCTCTACGCGCGCTGAGTCGTAAACTGTCCTACCTAAGCGTTAAGGTCGCAATTTTTCGGTTCGCGTTTCCTCGAAGTAAAGCATGTCAGCATACTATTTAGGTCTCCGGCGATTAGGTCGTGAGAAAGCGGTCTTAAGTAAACTTAATCGGTTCTTTATTGTCCATATTTCGTAACAAGAACTGTAGGACCGACGTTTTAAAGATATATCCTGTAACAAGCTCTATCATCCTTTGAAGCATATTAGAGCGTCAACTTTCGTTGCGAGTAGTGTATCAGTTTTTCAGAGCTCAATGGGGAGTAATACCCCCTCCCCATGCTCTCGTATGCCCTACGCCCTCGCGTGAGACAGTAAGCTTCTGCTTTTCAGCTGAACGCATCAGCCGATGGCAACGTCGGCGTTTCGCCGTCATTGGCCGTCAAAGCGGCCTACAAATCTGTGCTGGCGTCGGATCATTTGCTGCAAAATTACGTCGGGTCGGATGATGATTCGCCCGACGGCATCGCCGCCGCCAACGGCGATGCCGACATTGCCGCCGGCGATTTCCGACGCAGTCTCGTACAAGATACGCCTTTTACGTACGCAGACGCTTTGGCCGCGCGCAAAAAACGTCCTGCCGTATGCATACCCAATTTTTAAGCGTTAAATCTACGTTATTACATAGATTCTGGTTGACTAAACGCACTTTTGTAGGAAATTTTTGATTTTCGTTCATTTTAGCCTCCAGTTTGCCTCATTTCCCCATATAATTTCCAATTCATTTTTATTCCTACAATTTATTCGAATTTTTCTGATTTTTTTATGTTTTTGTGCTCTAGAAAGATAGAGCATCATCAAAAACGGTGGAAAACGATATTTTGGATGCTTGAGCCAAATAAAGCCCTTTAAAACTTCATCCCTCTCGGAATTCCCATATGGTGATGTCTGCTTGGGCGGAAGGGTCAAAATTGAAATTTTTTAGGCCAAAATAATCCAAAATTTGAATAAGCGGTAAAATTGGGTTAAAACTATTTGATTCAATCTCTTCTGCTTAATTTAAAGCACTTTTGAAGAAAATCTTCAATTTTCGATCATTTTTGACCTTCATTTTGTCTCATTATCCCCGGAAAATTTCCCGTTTTTACATTCTGAAGGGTCTGGACCCTCAAACGCTGCCTAGTGCTTGACTGGGCTAGACCCTCAACCGCCCCTCCCGTCCCCCCACTTGTATGTCTGTACCTGTCCCCATTTACACCTATGCTGGCAGTTCGGTTCATAGTCAGACACGCACAAGGAGTTCCAGGGGTCTAGGTGGCCTCAGCAAGCAAGTATCTCTGGGAAATGGGGGCTGGGGGTTCGGACCCCGCCAAATTCAAAGAAAATCGGAAAAAAATGACTTTTTAAACGTTATTTTGTGCTATTTTTGGCCTTTTTGGGCTTAGTCCCCCCAAAAAAATTGGTGTTGGTCCCCCGAAACAGGACGGCCAGCTATGTACGTGCCTGGTGGGCCTCAGAAGAAAAAGTGGGAAAATAAGGCTAAGTTAAAAAACGAACAAAAATAGAAGTATGATAGAAATTAATAATGGGAGAAACAGGTTGAAAAAGAGAAGAAAAGGAAGAAATTAAAACAAGGATGACTAAAATTAGGATACAAAAAATTCAATTAAAATCGATATTTAAAAATGAGCCATATTCGAAAATTTACCGAGAGGAAGTGAAATCTAATTTTGGAGAAATTGGATTAAATATCAAATCAAAAATAAAATTGTAGTATAATAGATATTAAAAATGGGAAAAAGGCTGAAAAAGAAAATAAACGTGAAAAAATTTAGACAAGGAAAGCTAAAATTAAAATTTTAAAAATTTAATACAAAATCGAAAGCCATATCCGAAAATTTTCCGAAAAAATTGAATTTGACTTTTTAAAAGTGGATTCTTAATATCAAAATATAAAATAACTAAAAGTAAACAGCAATCGTAACTTTTCCCAGAGAATTACGTAAAATTTAATGGAAAAAAAAAGAATAAAAATTCAAAATTTTGTTAATGGCTGAGCAAAACTTTTCCTACATTATTTCCTTCTGTTCGATGGTTAGATAGCAATCGGAATTCTGGGGCCAAAGTTTCTACTCTTCGACCTTATCAGGAGTTTTAGTATTCTGTATATTTTAAACAAACTAATGTTCTGAACATTTGGTCAAATTTATTAATTTTATTCGGATTCTATGCTTTTTTGAATCATAGTTAGCGCTATCGCGCTACCTATAATATACTTGGCCATCCTTTTTTCTTATATGTTTATCATGGCGAGTGCGAAATTTGTGTCCCCCCTCACAGCAACAACGGCACACACCTGGGAGGTGCGGTTTTTTCAAAAGGTAGATAATAAAAAAACTTAGATACCCTTTTTTTCTTTACACTCAATACCGAGCTAGTCGTGAGTGTGTAAAGTTTACACCAAAAATTCAAATGATCGTTGGAGGGCCAATTTTTTCTAAAATGTTTTTCCTGATTAGTAGGTTACGAATCTGGTCTTAAAATTTCTTTACACTCATTAGTTGTTGCACAGGAGTGTAAATTAGACGGTTTTTTACTGTTTTCATGTGCACAAGCATATCTAACTCAGTTTTACATCCTATGCAGTCTGATTGGTTTCAAACGGTTGACGGTTATAATATCTAGGGGAGCTTTTTTTATTTTTTTAAAAGTAATATTTACAAATTTAGAGGCGGTTTATTGTAAAGAGTCTTGGACAAAAAAGTATTTCTTTCCTGCCATATTCTCCACTTAGTAGACGTGGTAATTATCTTCGAAATGTGCCTCGTCCTAAGCGCTACACGTCAAAATTTATTTTGTTTCTTTAAAATCAATATTGCGTTATTAGTGCAGGTGTAAACTTTACACTAAAAACATTTTTTCCGCCCAGAGCGTCGTGGATGATGAATTTAAAAAATGTTCTCCGTAAGGTCAGAATAACGAATCTGACCTTAAAACTTTTCTACAGCCAGTGTTTGTTGAGGTATGAAGAGGTGAACTTCGAATTATATATCTTTTTTCTAATGCCGATAGATAACTCCGTACTGCATATTGTTTGATCAGATTTTTCTTATTTCAGAGGTTTTGACTCGTCTTAACTAAATAATTATTTTTATTATCATAAATGCACTATTCTTAAACCTCAGTAGAATGATGAATATTTTTCAATATGGTACAATCAAGCTGAAATCTTGGCTGCGAGTTGAGTTGGTGCAATGGCTGACGTATACGTTCTCGCATGTGGATTTAAAAAAGAATAATGGGTTCAAGTATTCTGAATACTAACATTTTTCATTTTTTAATTCTTTTGGCAAAACCATGCACTTAATTTGACTTATTCATCTATTTAGGTTCAGCAGATGACACTTTTTGGTTTTTTGGATTTAGCCTTAGTTCTCGAATGGGAGTGTAGAGAGTGCGAAAATCTGGGGTGAAAAGACATATTTTGGTCGAGTTTTCGACTTGTTTATGTCTGCCAACAACTCCGGTTATGAGCTTTAAAAATTTTTTTTCTGACAGAAATGTACTACGGATCAAGGGCTATCTTGCGCTTACCAGCAAACTTTTCTATAATCAATGCGCAGTTTGTACCAGGGGTTAAAAGTTTACACTCTAGTGGATTAGTAGAAAAACAGATTTTATCCTAGATTTCTCTGCCAACTTTTCCGGTTATGAGTTGGGATGAATTGAATAAAATAGAAATAAAGTAACTTCTAAGGGCTACACGTCGAAGCAAGCCGCGTTAAAAAACGTGATATTGAGTTGTTTCTGGGGGTGTAAAGCTCGAAATCTGTGGCGTTTAATGCTCAAAAAACAGGTTTTTTTGTATTTTGATTTGTAAATCATATCAAATATTTTGCGGAACATAAGTTTTGCACATACAAACGTACTACAATCAAAGGGCTACAAACTGGCCCGTACCAAATTTATTTACACTCAAGGGGGCGTTAGGTTCAGATTTTTAAAGTTTACAAAGTGGTGGACAGTGGAAAATACGCGTTTGTCCATTTTTTTGTTCGTCACTTTCTCTGTTCAGAAGTCGGGAGAGGTCGAATAGGATAAAAATAAAGTACTTCTGAGGGGAACGCGTTACAGCGAATTGCGTTAGTTTACATCAATATTTAGCTTTTTCGGGTGGTGTAGAGTCAAAAAATGGGGGAGTTAAACGTGTTTCTGTCTTGTTTTTTCTGCCAAGTTCTGGGTTATGAGTCTGGACATAATCTCAAGTCTAAAAGTGAACCAGAAACCAAATGTGATACGCCAGTTTGTTTGCACTCAACAGTGGTGTGAATTGGTTTACATCTGATATTTATTTGTCCTAGGGCCATTGTGGAGACCTACATAATTTTTTAATAAATGTTGATCGTAATATCAGAGTAAAATCAGAATCATGAATACGACTGAAATTTTCTTTACAGTCTGTAATTTTTTCGAAAAGTTCTACGTAAAATCAGAATTGGGAATCTGACTGTTAGTTTTCTCTACACCTAGTATTTGTGTAAAGTTTGCACTATTCATCTGTTGTTAATATGTAGTTTATTTTACAAATTTATTTTACTTCCAAATAGGGATGCACCGGGGCCTGGCCCCGGCCCCGGGCCGGGGCCAGGCCGGCCCGGCCGGGGCCAAAATATGCAAATTTCAGCCTATTATCAGAAATTATCTCAACGTTTTTGTTCGGGTTTTGGCGATGTTTTGAGGTTAAATCGTGCATAATCGCCTGTGCATATCATTCATGTATAACAAAACATTTGTCCCAAATTTTGTTTCAGAAATTTAGCTTATTCTCGTTTATAGTTGGAGCAATTGAATAGTCAAGACCGATAATCTTCAAGTTTTTCGCCAAATACACTAGCGTTTTTAATCGCTCAGGCAGCAAACAAGAACGGGAATCTGAGCAAATATTGCCGCTTGTACTGAATAAGCGTTCACTCGGGGTACTCGTGGGCGGGGGGCTTAGATATTTCCTTGCCAGTGATGCCAGGGCTGGGTAAGTTTCCATTTTTTCGCCAAAAATCCAGCGGATCCGTTTCTGTTCCGATCTTTTCTTCTACTCGAGAAAAAGCATGTTTAACATTTTGTGGCATTCCTGTGGGTATGTTTGCCGGATGAACAGGCACGTTGCTCTGGGGGAATGGGTGTCCGGCCGGACCCCCCAAAATTCAGGAAAATCGGAAAAAAAGACTTTGTTAACGTTATTTTGTGCTATTTTTGGCCTTTTTTGGCTTAGTCCCTCGAAATTGGTATTGGTCCCCAAAAATAAGACGGCCAGCTACGTGCCTGCGGATGAAATTCCAAAAGATGTTTTTTTGTGTTGATCGGCTATTTTCCAAGAAGATAGTTACAAATAGATATTCGTGAATTATTTTTTATGTACCATCCAGACAAGAAATTTAAACAATAGCAATTCGGATAAGATTCAAGCTAAGAAGAGTGGATCGATCACTTTAAGTTAAAGAAAAGAATAGACTTCCTCTAACGTTTTTCTAGTTTGGCAGGCTAATGCGCTATGCTTTGATTGATCGAACCATATTTATGGAACTTTTGCTTTTCAGGATTATTATTATTATTATATTACTACATCTCATAAATGACTGAAATATTGTAAGGTTTTTTCATCTAAAAACATGTTGCGTTATGTATAAATTTGTCTCACTAGATTGTAAGGATTTATTGGTAAAAATGCGTGCAAGTCTAAAATTTTTTCATGTAATCTGATGCCGTTTAAGCGAAATAATAGTACGCTACAAGGCGTAACCTTTTTACGAACACACAATAACTTGAAAACGACACTACACATTAACATAATAAATTTTGCGCGCGAAATTTCTATCCTTGTTTAAGCTATTTTTAACTCGTCTGATCTAAAACATGAGCAAGTCGACTAATAATGATGTAAGTTACGTGAATTAAATTTAAATTCTGGTAAATTTTGGCTGTATAAGCTATGATGATTAATTGAACTCGGAAATACTTGTGGAACGGATTCATTAGACTTGCCCAGACGCTATTTTGCATAAGTCACATTTTGCCTAATACATATTTATACATGGTATATCTGGGATATTGCAAAAATAGTTGGCCCCGGTTGGTCCCAGTCTCTGGTACCGGCCCCGGCGCCGGGGCCCGGGCCCCGGCCCCGGTCAAAAAGGCGGCCCCGGTGCATCCCTTACTTCCAAATCTGAGCGTTAGTGTTCCTTACACTTGATATTTGCATATAGTTTATGCTGAAAAACTTCGATCTGTTTAAATAATGTAAGGTTGTCTTGTTCAAAAAGGAAAATGCTGATGTTAAGAACAATATTGTTTTCCGCGTTCTTGGACTGCTGTCATCATTGTGGCATGTTACTGTATGTGTTTACTGGTTGATGTACTCAAATCATGCTAATTTAAAGTAGGGTACAAGCAAAGAAAAATGATCCGATGGAACAAAATAGATGAATACACTTGGAATTGTGGATTGTTAAGGATGTAAAAGGAGGGGACTAGGAAAAAGCTACCTTAAGTCGCAAAATCTGATAAAAATCACACTCTCTCTAAGCAACGCAAAAATCGAAGTACATTCTACGGCCAACAGAATAAAATAAATATTTAACCATAAAAATGATTGAAAAAGCAGCACGTTAGCTATACAGTATGTAGCTATGGGAAATGATATTGAGTAGCAGTCTTTCTAAGCCATTGAATGAAATAGCAAAATATCGATGCATCCAAGACAATTGAAGAAATTGTTGGTTTAAAACAGTAGGAAACGCATAAGTTGATAAAACAATAATATAAAACAACTTCAAATACAATACTACTTAGTTTTCTATCAATCAGGATACGAAGCTAGTCAGCGTTGCTACTTGCCAGCAGTTTTAAAAAAGTAAGCATTATAGATTTCGTTTATACACTCTTATCTGAAACTTTTAAAATTATTTGAAAAAGACACTTTTTTAGAGGCCGCAGAATATACTTCGATTTTTGCCTTGCTTAGAGAAAGTGTGATTTTTATCAGATTTTGGTACTTCAGGTAGCTTTTTCCTAGTCCCCTCCTTTTACATCCTTAACAATGCGCAATTCCAAAGTATATTCGTCTTTTTTGTTCCATCGGAGCAATTTGTTTCCCAGTAAATATATAAATGACCGGATATTTGCTTCTTAATAGTTCGAGTTGTGTATTCAAAGCACGTGTACATATGTATGAGACTCAACGTATTTATGAGACTATGTACATACACAGGCCCGTATCCAGGGGGTGGGGGAAGTGCTCCCCCGAAATTAAATATGATAATGATTTTTTTCCTTTGCTTTTTTAGCCAAAAATCGCGACAAATTAATTTCACAATTATAATTAGAGTCTATTTAGTCCTAAGCGCGCGCTTTAAACACTTCCATTTTTAGTCTTTAAACAACCAGAAGCTGTTTAGCATCTATGTCTTCTGTTTTGCGCAGGTTTTATGCAAAAAATGAGATTTGTTCAAGAGGGTGTCCATTGAATAATCACCACATTTAAGGCATCTGCGTTGCGAAATTTACAAAGTGTACAGCTCTAGTGGTCTGCCGGGTCCACTTTTTTTCTAAAACTCGGGTCTGGGTCCAAAATTTGTGATAACCTCGTGGCCGAGTCCGAAATTTAATGAAAGTCGGGCCCGGGTCCGTTGGCTCAAAAATGGTGGACAAGCATCAAAAACGCTAGTCTTTAGTGTTTCTGAGGATGCTATATCTTGCTAGAACGTGAAAACAAAACAAAAATCGCCAAAATAATCCGAGCAAATCGTAAAAAATATATTCAAAAATGAGTGTGTGGCACCAAGCGCCGAAAAGTTTGACACTCTCAGGCTAGTTGATCGCAAATTCTGAGGAACGAAAAGAAAATTGTGTATTGGACCTGGACCCGATACTACTTGAGGTCGGATCCGGATCTGGGTTCAAAATTTTCGACAACCTTGGGTCGGGGTCCGACTCCAAAATTTTGGTCGGGTACCCGATTATGTACATATTTGGGTCCAGGTCCGGGTACCCGGCGGACCCCTATACAGCTCTAGTGGTCGTAAAACGTCTTTTTAATTCTCCCTTGGGTCCCACCTTATGTTTTTAAAAAAAATTTGGTTGCCCTACCCCAGAAACAAAATCCTGGATACGGGCCTGTACAAACATATGTATGAAAAAATTACAAAATGTCCAGATTTTTTATTCTTTTCATTATTTAATTTATGATAATTTTTTTGCTTTTTGATCTTGATACTACTATTATGCGCACCAAATGCAGGCTTACTGTTATCTGTATGTACATATTGTTTATGTTTTTAAAATGTAATCAAATAATTAATTTAAATAATTCAATTACTCTTTAAGTTTAATTTATTTAAGTACTTATATCCGATTTGAAACATTAAAATTTATTTGAATATTTAAGGACTGGCGACCGGAAATTTTGGATGACAGCCAGCTCGGCGAAGCGGATAACCACTCGAATAAGGCTGTCGTCGGTGGCCAAATTTTCAATGGTTCGGCCGCGTCAAGTGGCCTAAATCTGCATTTGAGCGAAATAGATTCGGAAAATGGCGAAGTGCCAGAAAAATCGGTCGATGATATTCATTCGCCAGAGCTAAAATTGATGGTTGAAAAAAATTCGCGTTAGTTTACTTTAATATATCGATTTATTTATTTACTTTTCACTTTGCTTGTTTATTTATGTAAATATCTAATTTTGTTTATTTACTTTTTGTTTACTGAATGTTAATTTTTTTACTTTATTTATTTTTTGTTTACGTACTTAAGTTTTATTTTTTTCACTTTTTATTTGCGCTCTATTCTTTTGGTTTAACTTTTCATTCATGATTCACCGATTCATCTTTTTTAATTTTTGTCGATTTTTTATTAAAATTTTTTTTTCAATTTTTTGCCAAACCATATTCATCACTTTTTATTGTAGTTCAATGGTTAAAAATCTTTGGCTTCTTCTTGCTAGTTTTATCTGTTTTTATTCTCTTTTTGCTTTTCTATTTTCATTATTTTGTAAATATTAGAATTTTAAGTTTTTTAAATCAAATTTATCTTACAGACGTTCATTTTTTAATTGTTTAAATTTTTGATCTTATATGCGTAAATCGAATTATAATTGTTTGAATTGAATCGAAAAAGGCGAATTAAAAAATTTGCAAGAAGTGAAAAATTTAGAAAAATTTAAAGTGATCGAAAAAAATGAAAGATTTAAGGAAAAGAATCAAAAAATTTCAAAACAAAAAATTTGAAAAAATGAGAGTAAATTTCAAAAATAGAAAAAAATCAAAAAATTCTAAAATTAAAGAATAGAAAAGCCGAATAATACTTTAGTCTTTTAATTATATTTTTTACATTGATCTGTTTGCCTTGGGCTTCCTGTATAAATACATATATTTCTAACTAAAATTTCCAGCTAAAAAGCTTTATTGGATCGAAATCAAGCCGGGTTCATCGGAATAAGGATGAAAAATCAAAGCCAAAGGTTGTCCTATCCAAAAAAGTAACCTTAATTTATTAAATATTAATTAACGTTTTGAATTTTTTTAAAATATCAATATTTTAAAATTATTCAGATTAGACCTTTGAATATTTTTTGACGTTCGATAGTATTTTCTTAAATATTTCATATGACTAAGATGAGATTTTTGGAGGTATGGGGGTACAAGAATGTTCAAAAATCAGAAAAGTGCTGAAAAATTTATGATGAGTGCGAAAAACGCCTTTTTTCCACATTTCTCATCGACCACTGTCAATTGGCGCTAAAAATTGTAAAAAATGGAGAAAAAAATTAGAAAATTAAATGGACCGTTTACTGTAAGCCATAATTTTTGTCAAATTTAAAGATTTTGTTGTATTCATTTAAATACCAAAATTTACCGTTTTGTTTTAATTTACTGAAAATTTCCATATTCATAAGTTTTCAATGAAAATTATATGTAGAAGCATCCCTATCAAGAAAAAACGTCTTAAAATTTTGAACTGTCACAATAGGGCTGTTTTTTATAATCATAAATTAATCGTTTTGTTTATTGTTTACGCTTTAATAAGCTTCTAGAGCTTGTTAGGTTTTATGTTTAACACGTCGGTCCTATTTCCGCCCACGCACAACCGACGTGTTGAACGTATATACCTTAACATGCCCTATTATCCTATGAAGCATATTAAAACGTAAACATTCGTGGCCCGGTTGGCCCCTGTTGATCACAAACCAGTGATCGTACAGGGTCAGCTTTTCAACCTCGGTCGGGGTCGGGGATTAAAACCCCGGTTTTGGGGGTCGGGATCGGGGTTGAAGATTAACAGTTAACATTGCATGATTACATATGTACCAATTTAAAAAGGATAAAAACGATACCTTCACTTGTTTGTAGCGCATACTAATAAAGCTGGTTATAGTAAGAAGTCATCAATACGAGAAAGAAGCAAAAAGAAATAAACAAACAGAAATAATGTGGAGAAAAAGAAGAAAAAAGGAAAAAATGAAGAAAAAAATAAAATAAAAAAATAAATAAATAACCATGCAAATATTATCTTCAATATTTTATTTTTCATTGCAAGTTCAAACATGGTTTTAGCAATTTAGCATTCCTTTCAATTTTAATCACTAATCGCTCTCGCTTTTTCGTATTCTTCCACAGTTTTTTCTTTTTTTGCTAAATAATATAATAAATCTATAGTCAGTGGCGGATTAAGGATTAAACTAAGGGGGCGGTATCCCAATTGTTCCAAAAACAGTCAAAAATAGGTCCAAAAAATTTGCCCTTCGCTAAATAGCGTTTTTTTCGGTGTTCTACATGTATACTTTTACATAAAAACACTTTTGACGCGATATCTTTTTTCTTAAAATTTTAAAATTTTAGACAATTTTGTGCGAAAGAATCATTAAATTTCTTCAACAAAAATTCGGCGCGAAGCGCCGGAAAATTTGTCAAATTGAGGCGTGTAGACGTCTAAAAGCATGATTTACTGCTTGATTTCCTCTATTTTTAGCATTTGATGTGAAACGTCGAAATTTTTAATTGAAAATAGAAGAAAACTATGCAAAAATAGCTGTTTATGCTGCTAAAATTCTTTTGAAACCTACATTAACAGAAAATGGCTTCCAGGCAGTGTTTTTTTGTACAAGGTCCGTTTGTTGTATACATGTACCGAGACGGTCGCTAAAAGTCTTTGTACATTTTGTACACGCAAATTTTTGGGTACTATGATATAGTACGGTAGCGACTTTAGTGTGGTTAAAACAGAGTTGTTCGACCTTTGGTTACGTATTTTGGCTGATTCCTGATTTTATGAGGGCAAAAATCATTAAGAATGGTCTTAAATCGGCGCGAAGCGCTGAAAATTTTTACGTTTTTCCTTTCAAAATGCGATTTCTGATATTATAAAGATATATAGGACATACAAAAAATATAAGCGAATTTCAGACCTTTTTTGCAGTTTTTGTCTTCCCAAAAATCTTTGTGTACATGCACAAAGACGGTCACGAAAAGTCTTTTTTACATCGCGAAAAATCTTTGCCGAATACAAAGACCCGTGCTTCCAGGTCGCCAAGAAAGTAAATAAATGTCATTAATAGGTATCATCCGTCGCGTAGCGCCGGAAAAATTCGAGAAATTATGGTCACTGACGGCCAAAAATCATTGCAAATTTCATATCCATTCTTTATCTCGCCAAATATCTTTGGCCAACGGGGGGGGGGGCGGCCGCCCCCTCAAATCCGCCCCTGTCCATAGTGTATTTTTATGAATGACAAAATGCAGAGCGTGTTGGCGCACTTCATGGTGATAAATATGCGAACATGTCAGACCGCGTTAACAACATGGCGACAGGCGTACATTTTATGAAATATCAGGAGTGTCGAGTTTAACATATCATAGGTAGCGCGTTAGCGCGTACCTATAATATACTTGGGTACCCCTAACACCTGTGCACCCCCTACAGCTATAACGGGACACTTCTGGAAGGTGCGGTTTTTTTTAAAAGATAGATAATGAAAAAATTCGCTGCCCGTGTTTTTTTGTTTTTCTTGAAACTCAAAACTGGCTGTGTAAAGAAGGTGTAAAGTTTTTGTGTAACGTTATAACATAGGATGAATTTTGGAAGGTTTTTTAGACGGCATGTGGACAACTCAGTATTGACTCCTCAAATAAATTAATGGTACAGATTTGTAGAGGAAGGGATGCTCCAAAATGACTTTTTTTTGTTTGTTGAAATTCGCATTAGTTCTCGAATGGGAGTGTAAAGAGTGCGAAAATCTGGGGGTGAAAAAGCACATTTTGGTCGAGTTTTCAACCTGCTTATGTCTGATACTAACTCCGGTTATAAGTTTTTTAAAATGTTTTCTGACAGAAATGTAGAGCGGATCAAGGGCTACATTCTGCATATAAGCAAAGTCTTTTACGCTCTATGGTGAGTTAGATCCTGGGTTTTAAAGTTTACACTCTAGCTGATGGTGTAAAAAACGGATTTTAACTAAGATTTCTCTGCCAAATTTTTCCGCTTTTGAGTCAGGGTAAATTGAATACGGCAGTAATAAAGTGCCTTTCAGGGGCTACACATCGCAGCAAACCGCATTTAAAATTACGCAATATTGAGTTATTTATGGGGGGTGTAAAGTTCGAAATCAGAGGTAAAAAATGGGCGAAAAAACACGTTTTTTCCGAATTTTGATTAATAAATCATACCAAATAATTTTTGCAAGAGAATTTTGGCACACAGGAATGTACTACGATTTAAAAGCTACAAATTGTACCAAACCGAATTTCTTTAAACTCAATGGGGAGTTCGGTACGGAATTTTAAAGTTTACAGTGTTCTAAATGATGGAAAATACGTTTTTGTTGCGTTTTTTGTTCGCTACTTTCTCCGTCCAGAAGTCGGGATAAGTCCAATAGGATACAACTAAAGTGCTTTATATCGGGTGCATGTCAAAGCAAATTGTCTATACATTAATATTTAGCGAGTGTAAAGTCAAAAATTTGGTGTTTAAAATGCGTTTCTGTCTTGTTTTTTCGGCCTACTTCTCCGGTTATGAGTCAGGGACACGATTATCAAGTCTAGAAATGGACCAGGAAGCAAATTTGATATGCCAGTCTGGCGCATATGTTTACACTCTACAGTGTTGTAAAGTGGTTTACACCTATTGTTAGTTTGCCCATAGGACATTATGGAGACTTAATTTTTTTCATTAATATTAATCGTAATATCGGAACAATATCAAAATTACGAATCTGACCAAAATCTTCTTTACACTAGGTATTTACATGAAGTTTACACTACATATGTATTTATCTTCGTTTTTGAGCATTCCAGAAACCTAATTTTTCCTGGAGTCTAGAAATTTTCAAAGAATCAAATGTGAGACGTCACGTAGACGCGTTTGTTTACATCCAACAGTGATGTAAAGTAGTTTACACTCATTGTTTATTTGTCCTGAGACCATTGTAGACATGCAATTTTTTCATAAATGTTGATAATAATATCCGAGTAATATCAGATTTACAAATCGGAATAAAATCCTCTTTACACTAGGCGGTTGTGTAAAGTTTACACTGCTAATTAATCTTCGTTCTAGAGCTTAGCAAAAACCTGAATTTTTTGCCGAAATCTGAAAATTTACATGGAATCGAATAAGGGACGTCAGCTGGGCGCGTTTGTTTACACTCAACAGTGATGTAAAGTGGTTTATCTTCGTTCTAGAGCTTTGCAAAAACCTAAATTTTTTGCCGAAATCTGAAAATTTACATGGGATTAAATAAGGGACGTCAGCTGGGCGCGCTTGTTTACACTCAACAGTGATGTAAAATGGTTTACATCTGTGTCTATCCGACTAAAATCTGCTTTACACTCGTTGCTAGTGTAAAGTTTACACTATATAATAAGCTTCGTTCTAGAGCCTCACAGTAACTTATTTTTTCCCTAAAGTCGTAAAATATATACGGAAACAGATGTGATACGTCTGCTAGGGGCGCATGAAGAGTAGTGTAAAGTGATTAACACCTAATGTTAATTTGTTCTTAGAACATTATAGAGGTTTCATTTCTTAATAAATGCGTAGCTTTATATCAGAGCAATATCGAAATTATTAATCCCACTAAAATTCTTTACACTCTTGTGTAAAGTTTAAAATGTAAATTAAGTTTAGCTCTAGAAAGTTTTGGAAGCATATTTCTTTACAGGATGTTCTACGTAACATAAGAATTACTAATCAGAATGTTTGTTTCTTCTACAACTAGTAGCTTTGTAAAGTTTAAACCATTCAATTATTAGAAGAACCGCACAGTAAATAAAATCTAGTATTGTATTTCCAAATCTTGCTAATTAAAAGTAGGGTACTAGCAAAGAAAAATGCTCCGATGGAACAAAAAAGGGAAATATACTTGGGATTGTGAATTATCGAGGATGTAAAAGGAGGGGACTAGGAAAAATCTCCCTATGTTATATGCCAAAAATCGCAAAATATGTTAAAAATCCTACTTTCTCTAAACAATGCAAAAAATCGAAGTATATTCTGCGGTCTCTGAAAAAACGTATTATTTTAAAATAATTTTCTCTCATTGACATAATAAATTAAAAGCATATTACGTAATGCAACTTTTTGCAGACTTCATTCAACTCTGAGTTGCTTAATAATGTGACTGAAAGTGAAATTCGGTTAACAAATCATAATTAAGTTGTTCGTATTTCATTATTACTAAGCATGTCAATTAGCAGATACAGCCATTCTAAGTGTCAAAGTGCAAGCAATATTCAAATTACCAAAAAATTGATTAAAAAAAGCAGCGAATTAGCAATGCAGTAGCTAAGCGAATTGAATGAAATAGTACATATCGATGCATTCAAGACAATCGATGATATTGTTGGTTCAAAGCAGTAGGAAACACGGAAGCTGACGTGCAACAGACCTTAAGTAGATACTCTTTTACACATGTCTACAACAATTGTTTACTAAACTTTTACTTTTTTCAAAGGCCGCAGAATATACTTCGATTTTTTGCATTGTTTAGAGAAAGTTGGATTTTTAACATATTTTGCGATTTTTGGCATATAACATAGGGAGATTTTTCCTAGTCCCCTCCTTTTACATCCTCGATAATTCACAATCCCAAGTATATTTCCCTTTTTTGTTCCATCGGAGCATTTTTTCTTGCTAGTTCATTATTCCCGTGAATGAATAATCCTTGTTTGGTGTTTGCCGAATTTATTTGCTATTGATACAATTCTCCTATGTACCGAAAAATTAAATGCTATATTTAACTCCCGAAAAAGTTTCAACCCCGATTCGGAAAATCTTGCCCCCGATCGGGGGTCGGAGTTTAGGCCGGGGTTTTTCGGGGTCGGGGTGCCCGTACGATCACTGTCACAAACAAATATTTTCCTAATCCAATATTAAAATTCATCCCTCATTTCGGGTTAGAGACGATGTTTCCAGAGGATAATTTTCAAAATTTAAATGTTTAAATTTTCTAATGAATGTATGCGGGTCTCAAATTTCAAAATCTACAATATACGGGGTACTTTTTTTCTGAAAGTGGCTGTTTCTGATTAAATTTACCCGTTCTTATAAATGAAAAATGATCAGCCTGCTGATAATTTTTAGTCAATTTTTTCTCTATTGTTCTAAATGTTTAATCTAATTTTTTTTTAAATTACTGGTCAGCCCAGTGTCACGTGACGTATCGCGATGCCTGAATAATTTATGTAAATTTCGTGAACGGGTCGGCTACAGTATACTTACATACATACTTAAAAACGAGATTGCAATTTTATAAGTATTCGTATAATTTATATTTTAATTTATAATTCGTGAATATGTAAATATTTTTATAAGACGCGCTGTCAAAAAATGTCAAAAATTTTTAAAATTCTTTCGACTATCATTGGTTTTTTGTTATGTGCATAATAAAAATGGAAGAAAGCATTGTGTTTCATTGGCTGACAAATGGAATTTGATTGATAATTTATCCTTAACTTTTACGCGATTTTTGACTAATTTGGCTCTTATTTTCGTTCAATAATGCTTCTAATAAATTTAAATTCTTTCAGTGAAAAAATTGTTTGTCTCTAATGCATTATTTTTTCTTTATATTCATTTACTTTGTATCCTTCCACTTTTTTATTCGTCCGTGTAAATACATGCGCTACATGTTTATAATTTTCTTTTTATGTTAGTTTTTTCGAGCATACATTTACGTGCGTAGGAATAGAGATTAAATTATGTTAATCATTAATTTTTTCAATAAGTAGAATTTTTTCTACATTTAAATCGGATTGTGTGTAAAGTGTCATGAATTTTTGATTAAGCAAAACGAGGCGTTAAAAGGCCGTGCTACAATGATCCAGAAAAAATGTTCAAATGAAGATGACCTGCCGTTATGCACCCTGACCCCTACAGTAAGACCAAAAGGAGCCAAACATAGGGCACAATCCGATAAATCGCTACGTATAAGTTCGGGTTCGGATACTGTTGAGAAATCTATCCGATTTTTACTAAAAGGTATTGATAAGGAAGAAATGGATAAATTAATTAATTACTAATTATACGCATTTTATTGCATTTAATCATGTACATACAGCCCGTATCCAAGATTTTATTTCAGGGGGTGATCACTAACTTTGAAGTCGGATATCTCGAGAACCGTTTGGAGATGGGAAAAATAAAGACATCTTTGAATGTTTCTCGACGAGCCTTATACAATGGCTAAGAAAAATTTAAAAAAAAACTTACTCTATTTCATGATGATATATACTGAGTGAATCGTTCAAACTTTCTGCATACAGTGCTCGCCACGAAATTTGAACAATAAAGAACCGATTGTGTTTATTTAGGTACGCTTTTTCATGACCTAATTGCCAGAGACCTAAAGAGTATCCTGTGATGCTCTACTTTAAGAGAACGCGACCCAAACAGCGTGAAGCGCTGGTTAATTTTGAGAAAACGCGACCTAAACGCTTTGGTCGGACCGTGTACAAGTCAGCGCACATAGAACATATTGATAGCAAGAAAAAATGCTCCTATGGTGCAAAAAATATGAATATACTTGGATTTCTTTATTCTTAAGGATGTAAAAGGAGGAGAATAGGGAAAATTTCTCTAAACGCGCAAAAGCCGTAAGAATGTGCTAAACAATTAGACTTCCTCTTAAACAACGCAAAAGTCTAAGTACATATATTTTGCGGCTTATGCCTGTTTCTGTAGTCTGAATTGAGTTGGCCAGGAGGTGTAAAGTTTACTGAGATAATCTTGTTTCCCATCAGAGTATTATGGAAGGTAAGGTTTCGTGAAATAAATTATAAGTCGACTGTTTAACAAACATGAAAGCTCTTCAATTGTTCTTTGCGAAACAGTGTAAAAATGTTTTGTGACTAAAACTTGATTTTTCACAGAAAAAAGTAAAAGTTTTGAACTAATCGATCGCAAAAAAGGCTTGAATCCGGACGATTTCAAAGATTTTTATAAATCACGAACCCTTGGATCGAAAATACTTTAGCCATAGTCACGCTTTTTTGTATTCGGCAAAGTTTTTCCCGATGTACAAAGATTTTTCGGGACCATCTTTGTACATGTACAAAAATTTTTAGGATGACAAAAACTGTAAAAAGGTCTAAAATTCCCTGAAATTTACAGCGCTCTGCGCTGAAATGAATAATTTTCTCTTTTTATATATCTTCATTATGGCCGAAATTGTATTTAGAAAGCAAAAATACCTGATTTTTCGGTGCTTTGCGCCGTTTTGAGACTATTTTCAGTATTTTTTGTCGTCAGAAACCCAAAAATTGGCTAAAATACGCTACCAAATGTCTAAAAAGCCTGTTTTTATACACTGAAATGCTAAGTATACTATATTATAGTACCCGAAATTATGATGTCAAAAATGTACAAAGACTTTTGGGGACTATATTTGTACGTGTACAAAGGGAGCTTGTGCGAAAAACCTGGCTAGGGGTAACCTCTTTGAGGGCACTGGAGGGCATGATAGGGTCAAATTGCCAAAAAATTCAATTCTGAGGGCTTTATTAATTTTTGGGGGTCTGCTGGATTCTCGGGGAAGGGGTAGGTCCAGACCATGCCTGGGCAATGGGTTCAACCCAGTTCAAGTGCAAGTATCAACAAGAATTTTAAGTGAAAAAATCACAAAATATATTGAAGCACAAGAAATGGAAGTGCATATGTAAATAACAAAACAATGCATACCAACGAATCAACTAACTAATGCATATCAATCAATACATCTCCCCATAATACCTGTAACGGCTCGAAATTTCGGGAGGGGTTCCCGGCTATTTGGGGAGGTATAAGTAACCTCCAATTTTTGGCCAAAAACGGCCAGAAACGCCTAAAAACGGCCAAAAAGTTCAATTTTTTCTGAAAGTCGGGTGATGGTCAAAACTTTTCTGGCTTTGGGGGAAATGGAGGGGATGTCCGACTTTAAGTGGGGGATCTCCCCATCCTCCCCTGTTACATGTATGCTCCCCATTCATCGACTGATAAAACAAAGCTATGTACACCACCAAGGAAAAATGCTCCGATGGAACAAAAAAGACGAATATACTTTGGATTACAGATTATTAAGGTTGTAAAAGGAGGGGACTCGGAAAAAGCTCCTATGTATATGCTTAAAGTCACAAACTGTTAACAATCAGACTTTCTCTAACCAACGCCAAAATCGAAGAATATTCTGCAGCCAACCAATTGCAATAAACTACATATCTAACCCAAAAAAACGATTGAAAAAGCAGCAAGTAAGCTATGCAATAGCTAAGGGAAATTAGGTGGTGTAAACTAGGAGCGACTTTGTAAGCTAATTGAATGAAATAGCAAACTTCAAGACAATCCAGGAAATTGTTGGTTTAAAGCAGAAGGAAACGTAATCTTTTGTGAAACAGACTACACATAGGTACCCTTGCATGCCCGCAACAATTGTGTGCACTGACCGATTGACGCCAGATTTGCTTGCTATAATGCTCATGATAATAAAACAAATCTTTAAATACAATTTCAATTAGTTTTCTATCAATCACAATACAAAGTAAGTCAGCGTTGCAACCTGCAAGCAATTTACAAAAAGTATACATTTTAGATTATGTTTATACAATGTGAAGCACTTATAATTATTTAAAGAAGGTTACCTTTTTCAGTAACCACAGATTTTAAAGAGAGATAGATAGACTAGATAGATATACAGACATATGTGGATAGATATATAGATAGACAATTTTAGATAGATATACAGACCTTCAATTCTTAGCATTAATTAAAGAGAATCTGATTTTTAAAAATTTTTCCAACTCTAGGCATATACACAGGAGCTTTTTCCTTGTGTCCTCTTTTTACATCCTTAATAATCCGTAATCCCAAGTATATTTGTCTTTTTGCTCCATCAGAGCATTTTTCTTTGCTAGTACTCTACTTTTAATCAGCATGCTTTGAGTAAGTCAGTCAGTAAACACATGTGGTAACATGCCACAATAATGTCTGCAGTCCAAGAACATGCGAAAAAATCTTGTTCCGAATATCAACATTATATTTTTTAAGCAAGACAACGTTATCTTATTTAAACAGTTCAAATATTTTCAGCATACACTGCACGCAATTACTGGATATGAAGAACACTTATACTTGGATTCGTAAAGCTGACCTTATGTGGAACATTTTAAAAAAATTAAGCCTCTGCAATGCTATGAAACTAAAGATAATTTTCAGTGCAAATTTCACACAACTACTGGTTGTAAAGAAAACATACAGTCAGATTCGTAATCCTTACCTTATGGGACATATTTTGAAGAAAATTTACATTTGCAACGCTCTGAAGTAAAATGAATTTGTAGTGTAAAATTTACACATTAACACAAATACTAGTTGTTGAGAAAACTAACAATCAGATTCGTAATTCTGACATTACAGAAAAATGAAGTCAATCTGCAGTGTAAAACTTACACAACCGCAGATTGTAAAGAAGATTTTAGTCTGATTCGCTGTTCTGATATTACTCTGATATTACAATCAATATTTATGAAAAAGTTAAGTATCCACAATAGAATGGCCTGAAGACAAATAAATATTAGAGATAAACCACTCTACACCACTATTGAGTATAAAAAATGCGCTTTTGCTGCATATCGCGTTTGATTCCTGGTTAATTTCTAGACTTGAGATCATGTCCAGACTCATAATGGGATAAGTTGGCGCCAAAAAACAAGACAGAAACACGTTTAACACCCTGAAAAATATTTTTGACTTTACACCTCCTGAAAAGGTTAAATATTGTTGTAAATACACGCCATCTACTGTGATGTGTACCCCTTAAAAAGTAATTTATTTTTATTCTATTTGACTTATCCCAACTTCTAAACTAAGAAAGTGGCGAACAAAAGAAAGGACAAAACCGTATTTTCCACCATCCACCACATTGCAAACTTTAAAAATCTGAACCTACATAACTTCCTATTAAGTGTAAAGAAATTTGGTATGGACCTATGGGCTAGTTTGTAGCCTTTAAATTGTAGCACGTTTGTGAGTGAAAAACCTATATTCCGCAATACATTTGAGATATTGGTCTATCAAAAAAGGGAAGAAAACGTGTTTTTTGCCCTATGTTACACCCCTGATTTCGAACTTTTTACCTCCATAATTAATTCAAGATTGAGTTTTTAAGCGCGGTTTGCTGCGACGTTTAGCCATTTTTTATTTAATTTATCCCAACTTATAACCATAGAAGTTGACGGAGAAATCTTTGACGCCAGAGTGTAAAGTTCAAACCCCTAGATCTAACTCCGTATTGAATGGGAAGAAGTTTGCCGGTAAGCACAAAGTAGACCTTAAGCCGTAGTACATTTCTATCAGAAAAGATTTTTTGGGTTTCATAACCGGAGTTGTTGGCAGACATCAAGAAGTCAAAAACGCAGTAATCTATCTTTACACTCTGGATATTTAGAGAATTATGTTCTATAATTCTACACTATTAAATTGCTTGCGACATTTACACAGAGTTGTGTCGACGCTGGCGAAAAACCATCAAAAATTGCTGTATGTTACATATAACGTTATGCCAAAACTTTGCAGACTCGTCACAAAATCAATATTGAATGTAAACAAAAAAAGAGCTCATAAGCTTTTTTTATTATATATCTTCAATAATATGCGTCCATTTATAGCTGTGAGGGGGGCATAAAATTATCACTCGCTGTGGTAAGCATAAGAAAAAAGGATGGCCAAGTATATTATACATAGGTAGCGCATACACAGGTAGCGCTATCGCGCTACCTATGTATGATAATGCACATGGAAATTCATAATTTACAGTCAAACTCGGATAACGCACACCCCTTAGGGTCCGAGGGCAAAGGTGTGCATCATCCGAGTGAATCTAATATTGCTTTAAAACTATGATACGAGGAATACAAAGAAGACGAATATTGTACCCTTACCTCTTGATAATAGTGTAATAAAAGTTTATGCTTTCCTTCTGTATTAGGTAAAATGGTGTTTATGAAATATCAGTAATCCATGTGTGCATTATCCGAGGTCCGCTTGCTCATTATACGAGATATGTTAATGTACTCTTTTGCCGGGACCGCGTGTGCTAGTGTGCAACCAGAAATGTGCATTATCCGGGGTTTGCATTATCCGAGTTCGACTGTATTTGAAAATCGTGAGGTAGATTTTCATAACAAAACTCTTTTTGAATCTGGCAACTAAGCAAAATTTTTCGCTCCGGCCGGGTATTAATGGGAAGACCGGTCATTGCCCAGGTATGGTCCAGACCACACGTGTGCGTGGGGGTTGGGGGTATGCACCCTCTGGAAAACAAAATATCACCCCCGCCGCCAGAATACAATTTTTAAAATTTTTTCGCAATTTTTTGATGCCAATGGATAATGCTCAATGAGAAACGTTGAAAAATGGTGTTTTTGTCGCCATACCACCATTTTTTAGACCATTTTTTAACCTTTGAAAAATCCTGCACCCCCTTACCAGATTTTTTATGCGGCCCACCTACGGTCCAGACCCCCTCTCTTATACCCACCACGTCCATGTGTGGTCAATGGTCATTAAGCCAACTCAGAGGTAAGGTACAGTCAATAACTTATTAGCTTTTTAGTCGGTCCACCTTTTAAGGAAGCAGTTTTTGATCTCCCTTTCCGGCTTACAGCCTATACGTGCGTTTGTTCGCAATAACATTGCGTAGGGTGGTGTAAACTGTTTTATTGTAATGTAAAAACATGTAAATAATTCGTTTTAGACAGCAGCGACGAAGGGTGTAGAGAGGATGATGAATCGTTGCAAAAGATCAAAGACCGTTTATCGTCTGATAACGATAATGTGAAACAAGGCTCAAAATTCAGTAATTTGCCTTCTTCTTTTTCTACAGTATACTTTTGACCGGTTACAGTATACCTGTGAGGGATATTATTGTATTTATTTGCATTAGTTATTCATTTTATTTGTTTGTTTAATTATTACATAATTTAAGTGACATGCAATCGAAAATAATCGTTGGTTTAGTTATGATCATGATTTACCGTTGATTTTTATATCATATTTTTATATTGCTTCTCTATAATTTTCTTATTATTTTTATGATTTATCTGATTTTTAATTTTTAATTATTCATTTTATTATCATTATATCAAGATTTAGTTTTGGCTTCTTTTAAGTAAAGCATGTTTCTAAACTATTTTGATTTCTGTTATGTATATACATACATAAATGTTTGCGGTATCATATTCATTTCATTTATTAGTGTATTTAAAGGTCTATTTTTTACGGGTTTTTGTCGATACGTTTGTTACGAATTTCAGGTTCCTGCATACAAATACACACATTTTCAGGGTTAGATCTTTGTCTCGCTCCCCATAATTTTTTAACTTGATTCTTCTAAATTATTAACGTGTTTTAATCATCATTTAAATTAATAATTAATCAATAATTAATATGTAAGCAATTTAGTTCAATTTAATAAATTTAATCATAACAAATAGGTAATTTTAATGATTAAAAATTAGTGATTTTAGTAATTAAGAATTAATTAAATATTGACAATTTTAATAATTGATAGTTGATAATAATCATTTTAATTTTCATCATTTTGTTCGTGCTTATAACTACTTTTTCCAGGTTTATTCTATTTTTTCACCAAAAAACGCAAAGCTGCTGATCATGATGATGAAATGAGCCTTGGTAGGAATCGTTGTCTTTTGTGATGTGATCTACGACCTACATATTTCCAGTCTATTCTATTTTTTATTTCTATTAAATTCATTTTTATTCTAATTAATTTTACATGTTTTTTATATTATACATTATATTTTTTATCCACATATTTTTGTCTATACTTAATTAAATGCTCTTGTTTACAGTATACTGGCTTAGATAACCTTCGAATCAAAATTGTTTCATCGACATAAATTTAAATCTAAATTTAAGCGATAATTTAAACGTACTGAATTTATGCATTCATTGATTTCCAAGACAAAATTTCACAAAATGTTCTCATCAACCCCTAAAAAAGTGTGCCTTTTGGCCCATACCCGATTTTTGGGGCGAAAAGTAGTCTTTTAATTGCTGGTTTTTGGCGTTTTTCTTGAAAATTTAAATTTTTGACTGCGCCAACTCTTCGAGGAATAGTCGGCTACCCTCTTACTCAAAACTCTAAGCCTTTGAATGAATCATTTCAAGGATTATTCAATTAAGAAATCAGTAGTTTAAAAGAGTTTACACTGACGTCTCGTACATTTTATTCATTTTGCTTGTGCCGTCTTCTCGGTTTTTTTCGAAAAAAGCTATTTCGATGTTTTTTCGTAAAGTACGCGTTTTTACGTTTTTGAATTTATGGTCAGATATATGGACGTAGGAGGGGATTTAGACCATATTATGGCCGCACCCAGGTTCTGGGGGTCGAAGTCATACATGCAGGGGATGGGGGATCCCCCATCCAAAGTCAGACGTTTATCCCCTATCCTCCCGAAGCCAGAAAATTTTGACCCCCCCCCCCATTTCAAAACGATTTTTTGGCATTTTTAGACGTTTTAGGCCGCTTTTAGCCAAAAATTTGAGGTCATTTACCCCCTTCCCTGAAAATGGCCGGACCTCCCAAATTTTGAGCCGTTGCATTTATGGTCTGGGTGGTGTGATCTATCGAAAATCCTAACAAGAACAAGCCGAAAATTCGATTCTTGGGGTTCTGACGACTTGGGGGTGTGCCGAATTTTCGGGGTCTGCTGAACCCCTCTCCCCAAAACCCATGTGTGGTTTAGATTCCTCCAAGAATCCAGCAGATCCCCACACCCCATATTTGAATTTTTGACATGCTTTTTGGGGATTTTCGCCAGTTTTACACCACGCATACCACCAGAATTGACTGCTGCCCATGCACGGTATATAGAGACTCCCATAAATTGAAAGACCCGCGGCAGAATCCGGTAGACCCCCAGAATTTGAAATTTGGCTTTTTCCGTTTCATGCAAATCTTATTGACTTTTTCATGTTCAGTCTGAGAGGAAATTTGTTGTCCTAAAGTAAGTTAAAAATGTATGAAATTAAGTTGAAAATTCAAGGATTCTTTTGAATATGATTAAAATTTAAATTTAACATTAATTTGCTACATACAACTTGGCCTTAAAATTAAAAACTCTCAAAGATTCAAATTTAGCTTTTAATTAAATTTATTTTATAATTCTCAGTTTAGTTTTTATGCAACTTATTCAAATTTTTCAAAAAAATTTGAAATGTCGGTTCCAAAAATCGGCGCTTTTGAACGATGTAGAAGATCGCTAAAAACGCTCAAATAAGGACGCTTTCTACATTTTTTTCGTTAATCACGAATTATCGGGTAGATGGAAATATTCTGCGGGGAGGCTGAAATCATACGTGGGTAGCAGAAAAATTCTGTGAGGGTCAGGATGGGTAAAATTGCCAAAAAATGTTACTAAAAATAGAATTCTGGGGGTTCTACAGTAATCTGGGGGGTTTAAACTTCTGGGGGGTACGAACCCCCTCCCCCAACCCCTTCCCTTCCCCACGCCCTCGCCTATGTATGGGCTAAAACCTCGAATCTCTAACACCCCACCGATTATGTATTAAAAAATAAGTTCCAGGGTCTTACGCATTGTGGGATGGGCCCTAGCCAAAATCACGGAAAATTACCTGAAATTTAATGCTAAGTGGTCTGACTTATTCCTGGGGGCATACATGCGCATAGGGAGGGTGAGAGGCAGACATTCACAGCATGGAAATTCTAGGGGAATGAAATATCGTAGTGACTTCTTGTGGCTCAGAAACGGTGGTTCCGCATCAAAAACATCGTTTTCGGCGTTTCTGATCATGCCCTTCTTTCTAGAGCATAAAATCAAAAAAATTCGAAAAAAACATTTAAAATTGACTAAATTGAACAAAATATAATTGAAAATGAATCGCCGAAAATTTGACACTTTTCGGCAAGCAGATAGCGATAAACGCTCCAAACAGCCCCATTTATACATATTTTTCTAAAATTTTCGGAAAATTGTAAATTTAGGGGGGGGGTGAAAAATTTTCCGAGGTAAAATTTGGAAAAAAATTTTCCGAGCAATTTTTACACAATAATAGCCAAAAATGTAAATTACTTCAGTAAAAATCCCCGATTTTACCCCTCCCTGACGCTACAATCCTGAATTTTATCCCTGCCTAACCAGCCTGACCGTGTGCATCTATGCGGGGGAGGTTTTGGATTCTCGAGGAGTGGAGGGGGTTAAACCACACCTGGGCGTGGGGCTTTGGGGGTATGCACCCCCAGAAACCAAAATACCCCCAGAATTCAATTTTTGAAATTTTTTGTTTTTTTTTCGCAATTTTTCGATGCCAATGGATAGTGCTCGATGAGAAACGTTAAAAAATGGTGTTTTTTCTCCGTATCACAATTTTTAAGGTCATTTTTTGACCTTTGAAAAATCCCCCCAGAATTTTAATGCTGCTCATATGGGGCTAAAACCCCATCCCTTCACGCGCATTTGTGATCGTAATTTGTAATTTATAATTTAAATAATAATTATTACGTGTTTATAATTTAATTCGATTTAATTGTAATTTAGCACAAATTAGATCGATCGATAATAAGAAGCCGACTGCTAAAAGGGCTCGCTTAACGAAAAAATGCTCCGAAAAACCTACTTTGACGGATATTTCGCCCGATGAGCCTAAAAAGAAGGCAAAAGCCGTTCATTTTGGCCAAAATTTCAAAATAGCTTTAACCGGGTTCGATGAAGCCGATTCGTCAAATTTGAAACAAGTGAAATTCCTTTTTTTTAAATATTTTTTATTACTTGATTTTATTCAAAGAACATTATATTGCATTTTTAAATATTTTGCGTCTCGTTTAGCACAATTTTTTTAATTTATTGGCGTCGTAACTTTTTAAGTATGACTGATTTGTTACATTACATCTATGTAAATACATATACAGGGGGATGGGGATCCCTCACCCAAGGTCGGACGTCCCCCCATCCCCCCAAGCCAGAAAATTTTTTAACCCCCCCCCCCGATTTTTGGAAAACATTGAATTTTTTGGCCGTTTTAAGACGATTTCCGGCCAAAAATTGACGGTATTTACCCCACCCCTAAACATTGCCGGGACCCCCCCCAAATTCCGAGCCGTTACATGTATGTTTATGTACCTACATTTTTCATTTTCTTGGATATAGAATTGAATTCCTAACCGAGAGTCGACCTCGTACTTGGGCACATACTTGGGCAGCACCAAAATTCTGTGGGGGTTCAAGATTTTTCAAAGGTCAAAAATGGCCTTAAAAATAGTGGTATGACGAAAAACACCATTTTTCAACGATGGTTTCTCCAGGTGGTGCATACCCACAAACCCGCAACGCCCAGGTGTGCTTGGGCAGTCTTTGAATTTTAGGGGTCTTAGAGAGATTCTAAAAATTAAGCAAATTCGGAAAACTGCCGATGACAAGAAAAGACCATTTTTCGACATTTAGTGTTAAGCTCTATATTTATTGACTTAGAAAAGATGGGGGAAAACGAAAAATTTTGGAGTTGTTCTGGATTCTGGGAGGTCTTTTTTCATTACCTTACGTGGGCGTTGGTTTCTGGATCACACATGGGCGTGGGGGTCTGGAACCCTTGATGATCTGAGAGACCCCCTCCCCCGATTGATACGCTCCAGAATTGAATTTTGATGCTATTTTTGGTAACCTAGTTTGGCAATTAGGCCCATCGACCCCCCAGAACTTTTGTGCTGCCCATGTATGATCTGGACCCTGGTGCCAAAAGACCCCAGAATTGAATTTTCTAATATTTTTTCCGTTTTCGTGACACTAAAATAATTTTCCATTGGAATCAGTAGGTTGCAAAAAATGATAGAAAAATTTCGAAAACTGAATTGGAATACTACAGGTGTTCTGGATTCTATGGGCGTGGGTTGTCTTACTGGAATCCACTGAAATCCGATAGACCCCCTGCAAACCTCACAAACCAGAATAAAATTCCCGGTATTTTCCCGTCAGACCCCAGAGATGGCAGCTGCCCTTGCATAGTCCAAACCACACCTGGGCGTGAGGGTTGGGGGGTATACCGCCCAGAAACCAAAATACCCCCCCCCAGAAATCAAAATACCCCCCCCCCAGAATTCAATTTTTGAAAATTTTTTTCGTTTTTTCGCAATTTTTTGATGCTAATGGATAGTGCTTGATGAAACGTCGAAAAATGGTGTTTTTATCGCCATACCACCATTTTTAAGGCCATTTTTTGACCTTCAAAAAATCTTGCACCTCCAGAATTTCTCTTGCTGCCCACGTATGGTCCAAACCATTGATGCACAGCATAGGCCGATCTGGGAGGGGGTCAAGAATTGAGCTTTTTTGGGCTAAAATGACCTTAAAAACAGGTATAAGTGCTAAAATAGTGTTAAATTACCTTTACTACACCGTTTATGGTCAATTTAAGTTATGTATGTACTTACGGAGGGAAATTTTCAGTTTTCATCCTATCCTTTTGGCCTTCATTTTCCCCAAAAACTTCCCATTTTTCCATTCTGGGTTCTAGACCCCGAATACACCCGCCACATGCATGAGGGGTCCGAAACCCATTCTTGCCTGACCCATGTTTGACCTGGTGAATTGACGGAATGTTATGCCTAAAAATAAGAAAGGAATAGAAAAACAACGTTGGGCAAAAATTGCTTATCTGTTTTTATGATGATTCATGAATGAAATCAATTAAAATCGATTTCTTTTGAAGTTTTAAGGCTTCTGCTATATCCTCCACTTTGTATACCTCACGCGTGGCCAAAAACGTCATTTTATGCTCGGAAACGTCAGAAAAGCGCTTTGTTCTGTCTACCGCCGAACATGTCTCGAAAAATAGGGCATAGATTTTCGGATCGCCCCTTAGGAAAATCCTGTGTACGCCCCTGCCCAAGGGCATTTATTAAAAGAATATACTTTATCGAGTACTACCATACCTGGGCCTTGGGGGTTTGGGGATATGCACTCCCTAGAGAGACCAAACCCCCCCCAGAAACCAAAATACTCCCAGAATTCAATTTTTGGAAAATTTTCGATGAGAAACGTTGAAAAATGGTGTTTTTTTCGCCATACCACCGCTTTTAAGGCCATTTTTATCTCCAAAAAGTTTTGAGACCCCCCCAGAATTTTGGTGCCGCCCACTATGGTGGACAATAGACCCGAATCAAATTTTTGATGATATTATTTTGGCGATTTTGCCCCCATCGGACCCCCAGAATTCCGCTGCTGCCCACCTAAGGTCACAATATAAAACAATCGTCCTAGAATGTTCCCGTATACCTAAACAAATGCACAATCAAAAAGTATTCTAAATCTAAATAAATTTAAATCTAACTATCAATGATAAAGGAATAATGATTGATTCGTTGCGATATAAAGCACAAATTTTCGATAACGCATACATTCATTTTATACCTCTTCTCATAAATTTAGCTTAGGTTTTTCGACTATTTCACCCTCTTCGGAAAATTTTTTGGATAACGTTACGCTCTAATTTTATATATTAGTTATATTTTCGTCTATTTTATTTATTTTCTATCCTTCCATGTGTCTTTTTCTTTTCACTCTTGTCTTATTTGTGACTTCCCTGTTATTATTCCCCAGATAATATTGATTCTTTGTCCGATCCTCTTCGGATTTTGTTTTTCCCCGACAATTTTCCCTCTAAAATATCTTCAGAACGCTGAAATCATACTCAGCGCGTTTATCATTAAAAGTCTAATGCATTTTGCGAATCATTAGAAGTATGTACGAGTAATACGATTCTTGTAAGGGGTGGTGGGGGCCATACATGGGCAGCAGTAAAATTCTGGGGGTCCGATGGGGCCAAATTGCGAAACATAGCACCGAAAATTCAATTCTGGGGCCTGTCAATTCAAGTGGGTGTTTCAGATTTGGGGGTGGGGGCCAGACACACCCCGAAACCCCCCCCCCACGCCCACTTTTGTTGTAGGACAATGCGAAATTGGTTACGCGGTGTTTTAGGATAGATTTGGACTTAATAAATTGAAATTAATAAGATAAAGTTATAAGATCATTAATAAAATCATAAAAATAAAGTTGGAAAAATTACCATAATTAAGCGCGTTTTACATTTCCGCTTCTGCTGTCTGTATTCATGAAAACCTAATAATTATTTTCTCGAGCAACATTTCTATCGTCTTTTTGCGTCAAAATTTAACCTCGAATTGATTCCAAAGTATCTTTATATGAAATATCGCATTTGCTGGCCGGAAAAGAGACAACGCTAAAATAATTAGCTTCGCCGAAAACTGTTGATATTTTTCGATAAAAATATGCAAATTGTCATTATCTTTTCATAAACTTGTCCACCAGCTATACCGCTTTTTTGCGCAACTCTGCTAATTGTAAATAAGAAAGCCATGGTGAGGATCTATTCGAAAAGGCACTGAATGAGGTTTGTATGTTTATGCCCGCACTCTAAATTGTTCGTTTTGGTGAGTGCTTAGTTTAGGTTCACACTTCACTGACATTTATTTAATCATTAAGTGCAGCCAGCCAAAAACAATTCTTATTGTTTTGTGCTTCCATGCTTAGGTCGGTTTATCCAATCATTAATTCTATTAATGAAAGCGTTCATTCGTGATTTAACAGTAGCTGGCACTTCAATGCGCCACCGGACACACGATTTAATAACGGGCTGCGGAAACCCCACAGCCCTATTACAAAAATTCGCTTCAGCACTACAGCTTAAGCTGAGGCCAAGCGTGGATATTTCACCTCAATTGCTTGGGTAATAACCGATATGGATAGGGTTTCATACTCTTATATACTTCTTTCAAAACCTCAACTTACGGGTTCTAACGCGAATGTGCTGCCGCGTATCCTAATTGCGCTTATTCTCACGTCATCGATTGATGATGACGTCCTCATGTTTCGTATATAATGTGATATCTTCCAATTGTATGTTTGTATGATACATAGCGCCGTGCTGCGTTACGCGTATCCATGCGATATAACCACTGGAAACATTCACGCGCATTTTTGTGTTCACAGCACAATATAAAAAAATCACGTCGTAGTTAATGTGTATACGATATTTGCACGTTCAGTTAAGTATGTACATAGATGTCTCTACCTGAGAAAACGCAGAAGATGCGTTTTCTCAAAATTCCAATTAATTTGGCCAAAACAGTCAAAGATAACCAAAAAGTTATATACGCATGGAATTAATTTATTGATTTATGTAATTGATTTCTTTGATACATTTGGATCTGAATGTTCTATTTCGAATGAATATTACTCAAAAATTTCTGCGGCGGATGCAAATTATTGATTTAATTTTTCGCCGTTTTACGTTTTTTTTGTTTCTATAGCGTAAATCATCGAAAGTTATACGCAAAAAGAACTTAGGTCGCAATCTGACGTTGGTTCATTCTATTTTTACGCACCAAGTTCTGCCTTTTGACGATTTCTTTAAATTAAATATTAATTGGAATTGCGCAGTGATTGCGTGCAAGCTTTTAATTCATTAGGCAAATAAAATTGTAGAAAATTTGACTTTTTTAATTGAGGAATCTTCATTCGAATTCTCTGTACCTGAGCAAGTTATGAGTGCACGTAATAGAGATATTTTTCTAATTATGTAGGTACATGGATTAAAAAGAATTTATCTTTACTCAATTCACAGTGGCGGTATCCCAACTTTTTCAAAAACAGTCAAAAATAGGTCCAAAAATTTGCCCTTAACGTGCAAAATAGCGTTTTTTCGGTGTTTTACATTTTATACTTTTAAATAAAATCACTTTTGACGCGATATTTTCTTAAAATTTTAAAATTTTCGACAATTTTGTGCGAACAAATCATTAAATTTCTTTGACTTTAACAAAAATATAGCGCGAAGCGCCGGAAAATATGTGAAATTAAGGCGTATAGATGTTTACAAGCATGATTTACTGCTTGATTTCCTGTATTTATATCATTTGATGCGGAACATCGAAACTCTTAATTGAAAATAGAAGAAAACGATGCAAAAGTAGCTGTTTCTGCTGTTAAAATTGTTTTGAAACCTACATGAACAGAAAATGGCTTCCAGGTCGCCAAGAAAGTAAATAAATATCATTAATAGGTATCATCCGTCGCGTAGCGCCGGAAAAATTTGAGAAATTATGGTCACTGACGGCCAAAAATCATTGCAAATTGCATATCCATTCTATATCTCGCCATATATTTTTAGCCAATGAGGGGGCGGCCGCCCCTTTAAATTCGCCCCTGTCAATTCTCTGTCTTTACCTTTATCCTGCTTTCGTCGACTTCCCTGTGTTTTTTAATTTGTCTTTCTATGTGCGTGCATTTTTAAATCATCTTGCGTCATTCTTTTATTCCTATTGACGTTTATATGCATGTAAACATTTTGATTTTATCGTTTTTTCTAATTAATCTTTAACCTTTGTTTCGTCGGCTTATTGAATAATTACTCACTCAATCTGCAATGAATTCAAATTTTTTGTTCCAATTTCTGGCCGTCTTATGCAGTGGCGGATCAAGGATTTTCCTAAGAGGGGTACCTCTAACTTTTCCAGAAACAGTCAAAAATAGGTCCAAAAATTTGCCATTCACGCGCGAAATAGCGTTTTTGCGCGTTTTACATTGTATTTTTACTTAAAATCACTTTTGACGCATAACCTTTTCAGAAAATTTTCAATTTTCGACAATTTTGTGCGAAAAAATCATTAAATTTCTTTGACTTAGGCGAAAATCGAGCGCGAAGTGCCGGAAAAGTTGTGAAATGTAGGCGATGAACGTTCAGAAGCTTGATTTAGTGCTTCATTTCCTGTATTTATAGCATTTAACGCCAAACGTCGAAAATTTTTGATTGAAAATAGAAGAAGCTATGCTAAAATACCCATTTCTGCTGTTGAAATTGTTTTGAAACCTTTCCCAAGGGCAAAACATGCCTTCCGGTTCTCCAAGAAAGTAATTTAATGTCTTAGGCGTTATTCGCCGCGCAGCGCCGGAAAAAAATTGAGAAATTATGGTCGCTTGACGGCCGAAAATCATTGCAAATTACATATCCATTCTCTATCTCGCCAAATGTTTTTATCCAATGGAAGGGCGGCCGCACCATTCCCCGTTAATCCGCCCTTGATCTTACGTTTTCTACGTTTCTGGTGCATAAATTCTTGTAACACAAATAGAACTTATGTCGCAATCTGGCGTGAAGCGATAGAAAATTTTTACAATAATCCTGTACTCGCGCCGTGCGTTTGAAACTCGTAAGATGACCGTGTTTTCGCAGAAAAAATTGGGGTCAGGTTAAAAATTACTTCTAATATTTGGAGGACGGCTTACTTTGCGTGGGAAATTTCCTCCATATACTCGTCGTATGCTCATTATTCTCTTTATCGTGTGCTTGAAACTAAAATTCTGGCACAAAAAGTACGTGTCTAGCGCTAGGCTGCCTGAAACATTTCTTAAATAATCAATATATAAGGAACATTGATAATTTTGAAAAAGTTTTTCACATCGACAAATATTCGCCCGATTTAGGCGGTGCTACTTTGTTTACTATTTGCTTTTGTACGTTGTAGGCAAGTTCAAAATTACTTGAGTTCCGTAGCGGAAGCGTCTGGATCATAGGTGGGCACTGGGCAGCACTGAAATTCTGTGGGGGGTGCAAGATTTTTCGAAGGTCAAGAATGGCCTTATGGTATGGCGAAAAAGACACCATTTTTCAACGTTTCTCATCGAGCGCTATCCATTGGCATCAAAAAATTGCGAGAAAAAACTAAAAAATTCAAAAATTGAATTCTGGAAGAGGGTATTTTGGTTTCTGGAGGGTATTCGGCCTTTTGGGGACTGCATACCTTCAAACTGCCCCCACGCCCACGTGTGGTCTGGAGCATCAAGAATCAAACCATGAGCTCTAACAATAATCTTGAGACGCTATTTCATTTTTTGTCTAATTGTAAAATTTCTGAATATTTGGATTTCAATCTGCCATCATCTTCACCAGATAATACAGTGGCAAACAAGGATTAAAAACAAACAATTCGATGTGTCAATATCATGTCTTATGGTACCTACCTACGCAATATCATTCGTACTTTCTCAGATTACCTAGGTCACCCTTAACGAAGTTAACTCAACGTACGCGTTTATCAATATAGAAGGTGAAGGAGCGCACGCAGGATTTTGTCAAGGGGGAGCGGTGCGAAATTGGTGACCAAATATCTCGGGATATTTTCGCCGGGGCACCAAATAGAGTGTATTTTCTGGCGTTTCCGAACATGCTCTATCGCTTGAGCTCATTCAATTTTTCAGAAAAAAAATTTCATTTTCTCTAAATAAGCTATGAAAAATGACGCATTTGGCCGCGCTTGGGTCTAAATTAACGAAGAATAATGATTCTACGGCGCAGCGCCCAAAATGTTGAGATTTTTCGATAAAATGATGCTAATTTTCACAGTACCTTACCTTTCCAAAATTATTCTTGGGCTAAGGGGTGACCGCTTGACCTGGGCGGGGGTGGAGGGTTTGGGGGGTATGCACCCCCCAAACCAAAATACCCCTTCCCCCCAAAAATCAAAATACCACCCTCCCGAATTCAATTTTTGAAAATTTTTTTCGTTTTATTCGCAATTTTTTATGCCACCAATGGATAGTACAATGAGAAACGTCGAAAAATGGTGTTTTTATCGTCATACCACCATTTTTGAGGCCTTTTTTGACCTTCAAAAAATCTTGCACCCCCACCCTCCCCGAATTTTCTTGCTGACCACGTTTGGTGACCGCCCATTGCCCCCTGCATACGCACGTGCAGGAGGTGCATACATCAGTCTTACTAAACTGCACAAATTGTACGTACAAACGGTTAACGCAGGTGTACACATACCTTACGAATACCGGATTAGTTTTCGTCATTTTTTGCTTTCAACGTTGCTCTGCCTTTTTGCGTATTTCTTTGATAAAATATTTGTGCGTTTACAGATGATAAGGCGTCTCAATGGCACGGTGGTCGATTCTGTTCACGATGCAACATTTCTGGTTGCCGAAAAAATTAATCATATTTCGTAAATTAACTAAAATACGGACCAAGTCGAAACTTTTCATTTCAGATTAAGCGCACGACTAAGCTACTATGCGCTTTAGCGAGGGGTATTCCCGTTTTGCAGTCCAAGTGGCTGAAGGACTCTGATCGTGCTAATGCATTCAAAGGTCCGCTTAGGCTCATGATATAATATGTAAATTTTATTTAAACTCAAATATATTCTCACGAGCATAGGTGGGCAGCACCAAAATTCTGGGGGGGGTGAAAAAATTTTCAAAGGTCAAAAAATGGTCTTAAAAGTGGTCATATGGCGAAAAACACCATTTTTCGACGTTTCTCATCAAGCACTATCCAATGGCATCAATAAATTGCTAAAAAAGCAAAACAAAATTTTTTCTGGGGGGTATTTCAACTTCTGGGGGGTGCATACCATACGTGGGCAGCAAGAAAATTCTGGGGGTGCGAGATTTTTTGAAGGTCCAAAATAGCCTTAAAAATGGTGGTATGGCGATAAAAACACCATTTTTCGACGTTCTGTCACACCATCCATTGGCATCAAAAATTGCGAAAAAACGGAAAAAAAATTCAAAAATTGAATTCTGGGGGGGTGTTTTCTGGGGTGCATACCCCCCCCAAACCCCCCCACGCCCCGGCGGCCCCCCCCCCCCCCCCCCACGCCCCCCTGCGTCACCGAGCCTCCTGAATGTAAATTTTTATATATAAATAAATGATTCTTCGAAAAAAAAATTATAAATTCTCGAATCAATAAATTTGAAGCTTCTACCCGTTTATTAGAATGAAAAAATCCTTATCATAATTATTGAATCAAAATGAACTTGTTACAGGTAATCTGTTTGGCGCGAAAAACCAAAAAATGTCACTTTTGAACTAAAATATCACCGAAACGCGTAAACGACGATGCTTTCTACGATTTTTCCAGAAAATCGCGAATTATGGGAGCAGAACATTTTTTCTGGGGATGAAGAAACCCTCCTCCAAACCAGGAACACGTCGAAATTCAGGGGAGGGCAATTGGATGTTTCTGGGGGCTGTCTTCAAGTTTTTTTTCAAAATTTGCAAAATAGCGTATAAAAGTGGCCAAAAAAGCTATTTGTTGACAAAAATTGGGGTGTAAAAAAGTTGTGGCTTTAGGGATTGAGGGGCGACTGACTTTGCATATGGAGTCTCAGTGCCCCGTGCTACATCTATGCCCCAAGCCCGTCCGCCAGATCATGTGTATTCCTGACCAGGCATGCAAAGCATGGGAATTCTTGAGGGAAGGCCAAAAATTTTCCAACGTTCCTTTTTGGGCTGCAAAAACGGCGGACATATTGTGCAAAACATAATTTTTGGCGTTCTCGATCGACCCTCTATCTTTATAGGACGCAAAAACATAAAAAGATTTCGGATAAATATAGAAACATTCATATAAATTGAATAACATATAATGAAGAAAGTGAGTGTATGTCGACCGAAAACTTGATTCTCTTGAGCAAACAAGCTGATAATGTTTAAAACCTTTTTATGCAAAATTTTTGGAATATCGCGAATTTTAGGAGTGGGGTGAGAAGTTGAAATTTGAAAACTTTTTAAAAAATTAAATTAAAAAATTTTTTTCGAAAATTTTCGAAGCATTTTTCATTTTCTAATTCTAAATTTTTAAAAAATGTTGAAATGTTCTGTTCCCGATGCGCTTAGACCAGCCGTCTAAACTGCTACAGTATTACTTTCGCCGCTATTAATGCGGATAAAGAATTCTGTACTATTGTCTCCCTTCCAGATCATGTCAATTACACACTTTCTGATCCAGTTGCCGAAAAGACGTACGACTTTAAACTGGCTGAATCGCTTAAACTCGCTGAGCAGCACCCATTATATGCTGGCTACTCGATATTCGTCACACCCTCTGTCAAACCTGCGCCCGATCAGATGGCCCGAGAAGTTGTGTGAACCAGACATGAGCAGCTATGGGAATTCTGGTTTGGATGGTGTAAGCCAAAATTTTTCAAAGTGCCTTTGGATCTGAGTAGTCGTGGATTTGCGCCAAAAACACCTTTTTTGCCTTGTCCTACGATGTTCTTTATTATTTAAACATAAAGACATTATTGATAAAAATTCGGAAAAATGTGAAAGAATTCGCGTTAGCTGAATAAAATTATAGCCATAAAATATGTAAATGGTAAATCGAAGGGTTTAGCGGCTTGCCTGTACTTTTTGAGCCAAAACGACCGCAAAAAACGCTCAAAACAGATCCTTTTCTACAATTTTTTTGGAAAATCAAGAATGCTCGGGTTCCTCAAAATTATTGTATGTTGGTGAGTGACCCTTAAATTGATTCTCACGATTGTCAGTCATGCACAGCGTGGGAATTTTAGGTGCACGTTTTGTCGTTTTCTGACGGCTCTCACTTTTTAAGAACATTGACAATTTTAAAAAAATGAGAAAAATCTGATAAATTGAAACGAGACATTGTCAAAAAATGAGCATATGGAGCGAAGCGCCAGAATTCTGACACTTTTTTTGGGCCAGAAAATCGTTGGAAACGCTCTCAAAAAAGCACATTTTGCTGCACCAATTTTTTGGAAAAATTTAAAAATTTAAGAATCCTGGGATGAAAATATTTTTGGCAGGTGAAAAGAAAAACCTCCAAGGTGCTTTGTC